>JAPTGZ010000007.1:25380089-25404207 GCA_029814645.1 Fowleria isostigma | reverse complement strand
TTCTTGGAAAACATTTTTAATTAGAACTTTTTTCAAACATTTCTCAAGGGAAAATGAGTCAGTTCTCACTTAAAACTGTTTCACTTAATAACCAGCCAATATTGTAATAACTTATTTCATTATTGGTAAAATGTTATGACCTTATTGGCTCAAAAACTTTATCACATTATTGGCAAGTTATTACATTATTGGCTTTGTTACATTTAAAATGGCCAAAATCATTGTGTTATTGGGCGGTATTACATTACTGGCCATTATCAGTTGCTACACACACCTGGATGAATCAGTGTGTCCAATCATGACGGACAGGAAATAAAGGTGTTGCTTGAAATTTAGGAAGTAGTGGGGCTGTGCATGGAGTCCATTTAGTGCAGATGTGACATACACCTTACACTGGGTGGTGGTTTAATAAATCTGTTCAGCACTCTGTATGTTTTAAATAGTTAATGGCACTGGGCTACATTTTTTTTTTCCCTTTTCGAAATGATCTGCCACAGAGAATAAATATGTATACATAAATCGTACATACTTTAACAAGATGAATTGGGAAATCAAATGACAAACGTGTTGGTAGTGGTTAGCAGATGTTTTCAATAGGTATGATAAAGTGTCATCACACACATTGGTTTATGATGAAGATGAAGTTACCAGGCAGGTGATTTCTGCCTCGATTCCAACCGTTTTGAGTCATTTCTCATCAGCGGGCTGCAAAGTTAGTCCTAATTTGGTTCCTAATTTCAATATAAATTGTTGGAACAGGTGGAACTGAGTTGACTAATGTTACTTTCTTTACAGCTTGGACATTTAACAGACACATTTAAACACAATACAGGCAACAGCTTTATGACAACTCGAGAATTGCCATATTAAATTTAATACCTTTGAAATACTTTTTTAAGGTATTAAATGCAGATTTGGAAATTCAAGACTTCTAAGACTTTGTAAGACTCTGTGGGAGCCCTGTATACAGTAGATTTCTCATTTTAAAAATAACCTGGAAAGTTAATGTATTGGAATGTGTAGACAGTGTTCCAATGTAGGTCTGAGAAGAACATTTTTTTCTCTCATTAATTCTCACAATTTCATATTTTCGAACCAGTCTTAAAACAATATCTTGGAAACTACAGCCAACCAGCATTTTTCATGTATTTTTTCTTTATTAATGACTGATACGTCACTATGAGTCACCAGCGTGTCACTGCTGTGGCTGTGGAACAGTTTAGGGGTTGAACTAAAGCAACACGCCAACAACATACAGCAGTTTAAATCAGAATATAAAGAAATGGTGTCAAAACAATATATAGATGAAGGGCTATGAAAGTCATGTGGTGTTTTTTTTCTTTTTTTTTTGTTCTTTTTTTTTTTTTACTTTATTCACTTACATTATTTACAAATGCATGTTTACAACTAATTTCACTAATATAATCACAACCATACAAGTTTAAGGAGACTTGAAACTGTGGGTGAGAGTAAATGATTTTTACTTCTTCTCTCTCCCTTTTGGGCTACAAGGGGTGTATATTAATAGTGAAATATTGTATATTTTTATGTATATTTTGTGTACACATAATAATATATAGATAATATGTGGATGTTATGTTATTTATGTTATTGTGAATTGAAACAACACTGTGTATAGACAAGCTCGAAATAAACCAATCAGTCATACGTGGTAAAGTTTCACTGCTTTAATTGTGGAGGTGTTTTACTTGTACATCAGTGGAGATGTGTTTTTCCTTGTTGTGCTTGTGTTTCTGAGGCTCCTGCAGTTGCGTCTTTTGGCCACTGGGTGTCGCTGTGAGACCGCTGGTGTGTGAGCAGTGAACACCAGGTGGCTGGGATTAACGGGCTCTGGAGTCATCAGCGGCGCTGTGTAGCTTAGATTGCTATACTGTATGCGCACTTCTGGCCTGCACAGGCCCACACAGTCTGGGATCAACAGCTGAGAGCCGACAAGAGGCGCCGCAACTGTTTCAGCATAGTTTCTCCTTCCTGCATCTCATCCAGTGCAATATGAGAGGACAATCTGTTGGCGCTCCACTCAGTCTGAATGAAAACACGCTCCATTTTCACTGCTTTCTCAATCTGCTGGTACAGTAAACGGGCCATATTGCATTTTGCACACGGAAATACTGATGATCAGGGACAGCAGATTGCAGCTGTCACATGTTTGGTAATTGTAGATGTTTGTTCACTGGGATCTCCCATTCAACAAACATATCAAATGTAGACAACACATCCATGATATGGCCCAAGGTTGAAGGTTTGGGACATTATTGTTTTTGATTATCCGCTGTGGGCTCCATGAGGAGGGGAGCGGTGGTGGCAGGAGGCTGTGTCACCTTCAGGCTGAGGCTGGGCTTTATCAGAGCAGTGCAGAGGTCAGAGGCTGCCCTGGGCCTGCCTGTCCTCCACACCAAGGCTCATCCAACAGGCCAAGGCTGGACCTACAACAACACCACCAACACTCTACATGAGCATACTGTTCCTGTTGAGATGGGAAGGTGGTAACCCCCCCCACCCCACCCCCATCACTCATCTGTACCAGATCAGCCCCATGGGAAACGCTCCATACACCATGTACAGTATGTGTGTGTGCCTGGGTTTGTACGCACCAGGCATATTCTTATGTCACTGGGTTTCCAAAGCACATAATCCTTCTTATATAAATGGTCTTTTTTTTTTTTTTCCCTTGATGGGACCTAGAATATGTGAGATGAAGCAGCTGCATCTAAATAAAACAGTTAAGAGTCAGTGATGCATGTTGGCATGCAGAGCAGACGATAACGCAACTTCATTGTACCTCCACTAGAGTAAGAAGCTCCAACACACAGCATGTTTGCATACAACCACAGGAGGTTAACACACACACACATACACACACACATACGATGCATAAACAGAAGTGGTGATGATTCATTCTTCATAGGAACATCTTATCAGGGCTGCTTGGTTTGTTATATGTTTCGCATTTGTCTTGAGGCGCTGTAATGTCAGCTCAGTTTTATATCAGTGAATGTCAACTCAACAAAAATAAAGAAACTTTGAGGTGTTAAATATTTACTAAACACAAAAATGTTAGCGAATGACTTCCAATAATAGGGCAGACTATTATAGTCATTTAGTACATTGTTTTGTCGATTAAATGTTGTTAAGCATTAAAACTGCAGTCAAGTAACAGAATCATTTTGTGATAAATCTGACATCTAAAACTAAAAACTTAAACATACACAATAAAAAAAAAACCACTTATTAAAAAAAATGTTTATTGACATCAGAAGCAATTTAAATTTCAACAATAAACGAGCCTTTTTTTCTTATTTTTGCTATTACAGTGGTACATAAAGATCAGTAAAACAATGGTGATACGTCAATTTTTGATAACATGTAATTTAAAATAAAAACACACAGGAAAAGGAAAAAAGAAGGAACACTCAGATCTAAAACGTTTTTTTGTTTTTTTTTTATGTGCTGTGCACCTCTAGCTAGGGTAAATACTGTAAGCCCACCCCTTTACACTGTACCAGGTGGGATAGTGGTCTAGGATCTACCACTGGAAAAATAAGACTGGCAGAAAGATACAGACACGATACTTGTGTAGTGTTAAATATACAAAAAGGAGAAAAAAAACTGTACAGCATAAAAACAACTGATATACACAGCCTTTTTTGTGGATTTTTTTTTTTACCCCCTGGATACTAATGTGTTTCCTTTCATAAGTGAAGTGTGTACAAGGGGGTTAAATGCTTTATAAACAAACAAATGACCACTATATGCCTCTCGCCACCATCTACTCATCATCATCCTCATCATCGTCTTCATCCTCCTCGTCATCGTCTTCATCGTCGTCGTCATCGTCTTCCTTCTTCTCTACCTTTGGCGGGGCTTTGGCCGGTGCTCCGCCTCCTGCCTTGCCCTTAGCGCGGTATGCTGCGATGTCCTGTAAGAAGAAGGAAAAAGACGATGTTCAATAAAACTAAATGAAAACAACGTCCAGATACTGTTGGGGTCGATTAGAAGGAGCGCGCGTTTGCGTACCTTCTCGTACTTCTCCTTCAGTTTGGAGGCCTTCTTCTCGTAGGGCTGCTTGTCCTCTGCGGCGGTGCTGTTCCACATCTCACCCAGCTTCTTAGCAACATCTCCAATGGTCAAGCCTGGGTTCTCACCTTTGACCTTAGGGCGAAACTCTGAGCAGAAGATGAAGAACGCAGATCTGGAAGAAAAGTGAATGAGTTCATTACGTATCTAATCGGACATCTTGCTGCACAGATGTGTCCTCTGTTCTTAGAGCCTAGATTCAACTGTTGACTTGTAATACTCACGGGGGTCTCTTGGGGGCATTAGGGTCCTTGTACTTCTTCTTTTTTGCTCCCCTGGCGGGAACATAGTTCAGCATCTCCCTCTCATATCGAACCTTGTCCTGTTTGGCTAGGTCCTCAAATTTGCTCTTCTCCTTGGAGGACATTGTCTAAAAACAGAGGGGTGACACCGTCATTAGGACAGTTTGAAGGAGGGTCTATTTTCTGACTTTTTACTATGCATATACGAGTTTAACTGCAAAATAATCACATTTCTTATATATCTGAATCTTTGTTTTCTGGTCCCTAAAATTTAAAGCTGATGGGCAGTGGATTGGGTTCCTGTGTTTTTTTTCTTACCTTCCATCGCTCAGAACACTTCTTGGAGAACTCGGCAAAGTTCACCGAAGCATCAGGGTGCTTCTTCTTGTGCTCCTCCCGGCAGGTCTGGACAAAGTAGGCATAGGAAGACATCTTCCCCCTCGGCTTACCCACCTCTTTCCCCATCTTGACAACAGGATCTTAAAGAAGAAAAAAAAAAAAAAAAATCTGATATTTAGTTTGATTACCATTTTGACAAGTTGAGATTGAAATTGTTGATCCTGTGTGATTTGACTTTTTTTGTACCTAAAATGGGCTCAAAATTATATCTAATGCTCAATACTGCGATATTAGTTTTATTCTTACCATTTCAGGAGGTTGGAAATAGACTAGTTGTGATGTGATGCAAAAAAAAAACCAAAAAAACTAATTGTTAATCCTATGTGATTTCACTTTTTTGTGCATAAAATTATTGCTAATGCTCAATATTGCAATATTAGTTTAATTTTTATCATTTCAGGAAGGTGTAAATAGATTAGTCGGGATGGGATGCAAAAAAAAAAAAAAATTCTAATTGTTAATCTTGTGTGATTTGACTTTTTTTGTACCTAAAATTGGCTCAAAATTATTTCTAATGTTCAATATTAGTTTTATTACCATTTCAGGAGGTTGGAAATAGACTGGTTGGGATGTGACGCAAAAAAAATATCTTTTCTAGTTGTTATTAATCCTGTGTGATTTGACTTTTTCGTGCCTTTCCTCTACTTCTCCCATGGCTGTTTGAGTCTAAGTGGGCTGATGGTTTATTTCTCTCCATTGACTCCAGTGATGGTGCTCCTGAAGTGACCCGCCCTCTCTTGTTGTCAAACGGCACTAAAGTTAAGAACGATTAACGCGACCCGCAAAAATAAACCCGGCCGGAGCTGATGCGATGAAAATGACTTTATTTATTGATGCGATCTGTACCATGGCCTTTACATAAAACGCACTGATCCGTGGTCAACTCCCATTAATGGTGGTCAAAAAACGAATTAAAAAAAACACACGGATACAAATTTAGACAAAAACCTTAAAAATCCCACCTGCGCCTATAAAAAAACCCATCTCCCTTTTACGGATTTCGGGTGCGTTGCGAAAAGTTCCCCAAGTTCAAGCCCATATAACATATACCTTTACCCTGTGCGGGACTGTAACACTACACTTTTTTTTTTCCTTTCATTGCAACAAAAATCTTCTCAAACCTCATCTGTGATCACATATGACCGTGTTGAAAGCTCCCATTTCATTTATGTGCATGTTTTCCATATACAAATAACTTTGACACAAAAAGACACAAATTAAAAATAAACAAGTATTTATTGGTAAAAAAAAATCAGTTAAAATGACTATCCGACGTCATTAAACACTCACAGGATGTTAATAAACCCCTTCTGGCATTATGCGAACATTTCCGTCGTATTTGCGTTACATGTTAAAAAAAGAAAAAAAATCCTTATTTCCCCGTGTCTATTTTCCTATTAAATGCTACTGTAAGTCCCAAGTAGTCTGCGTCGACCGAAGTAGTAATGGCGCATAGGCTTCTCGTTGAGGAAAAGGAGGTCAACAACGACGGCAATATTTCTTCTTCCATTTTGTGAGAATGCCTTCTTCATGAAAGAAAGTCCCCCTCAAATGTCTCCTCCCGCCCCCCAGTTCGCTTTGCAACACGACAAATATGTCTAGAAAGCCGGCGATCTTGACAAAATATTTCCCCGATTGATTCCTATTGCACTAGCCGCCTTGTATAGTAATACATTGGGTCTGTACTGTGTCTATGAGCGGGCTGTGCTACTGACTTGGTTTCTATGAGCTCCTAATGGCCGCTCGTCTTCATCCACTAACATGGAGAATATGGCTCCTTCTCTTTGTGTCAACGCACAGCCATTGCACTGCATGCAATAGAGGGCAGAGCGACCGCGGCGACCACTTCATTTCAAGCCCGTATTTAAAGGCTTTCCAAACGTCGGAAAAATCCCCAAAAGGCGTCGTTCGAATCACGGAAGATTGAATTTTATTTTGCCGTCGTCACATCTTATAGTTACGAGTTTGTTTGGCGAGAAAACCCCGTTAGAAAAAGTTGAACCGAACTGCGCCTCTGTCACTGGCTTCCCATTTGCCTCGCTGCCTTGTTTCCTATGCGAATACAGTCAGCCATTACAGTAAAGCGCAGATCCTGGGGTAATTTTTTCACCATCTGCCCGAGTGAATTTTATCGAGCAAACCCACGTCCGGGTATATTTCGAGACCGTCTTTCTTTTTCTGATGTTTTGGCATTTTTTTTGCCCTCGCTTCCCAAACCGCACGCTTCCCAGTCTTCACATGACAGGCGTCCAGCTTCGCAGTGCACTGCAATGCCAATAGCTAGCTAACGGTACGTCTCCTACCATTGTCGCTAACCGTGCCGTCCGCTAGACATTCCTGAATTTTTACACGATAACAAACGTGTGATTCGACTCCATTTTGTAAAAACGACACGGCTGTAATATACTAAATTTTTCGCATTTGACGAATTCTGCGTTTTTCGTCGAATGTGCTCAAAGTTAATATTTATTTCTTCCCTTTTTTTTCCCCCCTAACAGAGCGTCTGGGTCCACACTCCCCGAGCTGAGTAATGTAACGATACCGGCTGTTTTTTGTTGTTTTTTTCACGCTTCCCCGCGATGAAATTTTCCCAAAACTGTTAAAATGCCCCTGTTTCGACCTCGGCAGACGCGTATCTGAGATATTTTCGAATGTTATCGTCGTTCTCGTCATTTCGGACACTTAAAAATTCCTGGTGTATATACTTACCTAGGGACTGTGGCTGGATCTCAATGCTCTGCAATGGCTGTGTGTGAGAGAACACAGGCGATACGCAGTGTCTTCAGTCTTCGGCTCTCTAACATTACTCTCGGCGGGGCTCGCACGTCATTGGTCGGAGCTCGGGCTGGCGCCGCTCTGATTGGCCAGAGGCTTTTCATTGTCCTAATAGAAGACGAGCTCCTATTGGTCAGCTTTTGTGAAACGTCACTGAAGTTTTCCGAGGCGCGTGGATACAAAAATATTTCCGTCGGAGCATGCTGGAGCTGGTAGTAGTGTAGTGTGTTTGCCATAGTATTGAATTCACTACGTTGAGCACAGTGTACAGTAGGCAAGTTAAATGAATGAGGCAACGTCGAGCGCCTGTAGTTGGTGAACGAGGCAGCTGTAAAATGTCTTGCGGTTGTGTTGGACGGGCTTGTCCCTCTCTTCACTAACCACCTCTGTTCTACATTAGCTTCAATACACCTAAGCCTATTTGCAAATTACCACTTTTGACGAACGCGTAACGGAGAGCGCCGCGTTTACACCTGTTTATAAAACATCGACGAGCGGCTGTTGGGGACATAGGAGAACAGATCAGCCCTGGATATGAACGTTTACACGATCTGGCCCAGAGATTAGACTGAAAACACAATAACCAATCAGTGCACACGCTCCATTTTACTGACCGCATGTGTATGATTTTCATTTTCAGCTGATTAATGAGAGGAGGACAGTGGAGTAATTATACCGCACTGTGTTTTCAGCTCCTTTTCAACAGTCTGTTCAATATAATCAGTTTTAACATGCAGTGATTTACTGCTACAGACACTTACATGTCACCCTGCAGCCCCTATTAAGATAACAATATGGCAGCGGACATCAAATCTGAATAAAATACACAAGTAGGCACGACAAACCTCGAAAGTTACTATTTTTTACCAAACACAGAACAGTGGTTTTTTTTCTTTATTGAGGCTTCATATAGCCTACTTGTAGTTAATTGAAAGCTTATGAAGTGACCATCCACATCATATAAGGGAGATCAAAGAGCTGCAACAAGTAGTAACATAATCTAATATGTTTGATGGAATTAATATAACAGAAATACATGAAATGGAAGAGATTCGTCACTATGCAGTTTTTCATTAATATATTCACGCTGCATTGCTAATTACAGGAGTTATAGAGATAAAAACTAGTATTCATTAAAACTTTATGACGGTGAGATTTTCATGTCGTAGCCACTTATTATGCCCCATGCAGTTAAGGAAATAAAACCTCTAATTAATATCTCTAACCAGGAAAATAAAACAGCAGTGAGGAAGCCATGCATTTATAATGCAAACCACTGTTGTCCTAATGAAATCAGCTGAGGCCCATTAGACCCGTAATGCAGTGTTTATGAAGTTGCAAGTTGTGTGGGTATATTTTATAATGTTTCAATATAAAATGATCTTTAAAGTTTTCTGTGATCTGAACACAGGGTTTTTTTTCTCACATGCACTCATTTTCAATGCACCCACAACAACACTGTACAACAACTTTTTTTTGTGCTCCTTTTGTATATAATTCAGTTACAGCCCTGCCAAGAGTGGTAAAATCTTGTTTGATTATGTAAATCTGTAGTAAGACAGCCCCTTAAAAAGACCTAGAAGTTACTTTCTCATGAAGACACTATTATTCACACTGATACATTGACACCTTATGATTTTAATGCAACCTGTCCTTTAGTGATACCACCACTATCTTAAGATTTTCTATACTGATTTGTGTAGAACTGCTTCCTGCAAACTATGCCTCATTATTATCTCATGACTGTTAACTGACAGACCCCATACCTATACCTGCTCTGTGTTATACTAATACAGTTTAACTACATTTAAACTGCAGGTTATAAGTTACCAATCATAGAATAACTCCACATTAATCATTCGAATTCCCTGTGCATTAAGACTTATTAATTTCTGTGACATCAGGACCTGTATTCTGTAGCGCCACCATCAGGCTAGTACATGAACTACAGGGAGAATGGTTGTCATTTGAGAATAGCAGCCTACTAAAATATCAAAAGCATGATTTTACCCTGCAGGGTCATTGTCAATAGGACTTGCTTTGGCCCAAATTATATGGAACACTACACCATGTAATTTTAAAGACTTCAGTGTTTGATAAAGACATAAGCAGGGCATGCCTGTGGTTCTTTTGCAAAATATAGCCTCATTTATTCAATGCATTGTATATCCTACGCACTTAAGAAATGCAGATTTTTTTTCTATGACATCTCATGAGGAAATACGTGTCACATAGATATGTTATGCTAAGCTAATATAGAAACAAAGGAAAATGGCTGACAGAGTTTATTCCTATCCTTGAATTAAAAACGGGAAGGGTGAACTGATTCTAAATGCCAATCACAACCCAGAGTCAGGCCACATGTCTGCCTATGATGCTGCCTGTCTCTGTCTCATTTTGCATCAGGAGATGCCACAGCAGAAAGCTATAGCCTGCTCATGAGGCTCGGAGACGGCCAGTTTATGCATTCTAATGAGCGCTCCCTGGGAAAAATATGCAAATTCATTTTGTCATCAGGAGGAAAATAGAGGACAGGAGAGCAGCAGATACAGGAGGGGCTTCAGGGAGGAGGGCACATGTAGGAGGCGGGATTGAGCGGTGTAAAAAAAAAAAAAAAAAAAAAGAAGAAGATGAAGAAGGAAAGGGGGAAGACATGTGCATGCACGTCTGTGGATATGTGTGTTGGGGTGTACAAAGGAGGTGTGAGCACATGCTGTAGAGCGACATATGCATCACCCATCCCACCCCCACCTAACAAACTCCACCCTTGTACAGTTGGTTGTCTGTGAATTAGACAACTTAGTAAGGCTTATTTGGAAAAAACAAAAAACATACATGTAAACTTAAGACCAGATAAAGTACATCTATTAAATTGTAATATTTTATGATTATTTCGGTTTTATGTATATTTATAACAGCGTAACAGATTGTTATAATAAACTCCTTTTATATATAAAAAATAACAATAATAATTGGTGTAAATAATTATATGGCTAAATAATAATAATGATATCTTCAGTGCTGTCAAATAAGCAGCAGGTGAAGATAAAGCAGGTGTGCACCTGCTTTATCTGACATGTTAATTCTGAAATATCTGAAATATTAATTTTGATGATGATTTTGATGATTAATTGTGATGGCTGGTATTTTTTAGGAAAATTACATACCATAACAACTCATGAAATGTAAGTTATAGCTTAAACTTATATTCTTATACTTTGACTTACACATTTATTTTAGTATGTAATGTTTTAGATGCCTTTTTTCCAAAACAGTACTCCAATATGTTAATTCTTGTAATATATTCAGTGTTTAAATATATTCACTTAATTAAATATAACTTGTTTTTTCTGCGTAAAGTCACCTCTGTGTGCCTTTTTATAGCCAGTGCGATAGTGTTACGCAAATCCGACATGAACAATAACCTAGGCACAGTCTGTTGCAGTTCACTTCAACGACCTAGCGGAGGCAAACGGACCAGCGGAACCTTTGTGCGGCAGGAGGGGGAAGACAAGGACCGCTGCACAACAGCCGGCGAGCGGAACCAGAACGTTTCTCATACGAACTGGTAGAAGGGTGCACATGGGCTCACGGCGCTGGTTTGGGGGCAGTAAATGGAGGGTTTTTTTTGGGTTTGTTTTTTCCCTGAAGGTTTCGCACACGTGTAACGTAATGAAGAAGACACTATGAATTTAATTTCGGTAAGTATTGTTTTGACTTATGAAAACCACAAGTCGAACGGACGATTATTCAAATCATTGCCCCGGTGTATAGGCTAACAGGTTAGCATGCTAACAGCCAGGTGCAGGAGCTGGTAGAATATTAAATGCACCTAAATATCATTAAGTTTTCCATGATTTTTATGTGTTTGCTCTCTAAAAAGTTATTATATACTGCGGTAGAGGAATTCGTGCTAACTCTCAGACACATCTTGTCTTATTTAATTCCTTAATTTGATGAATAAAATTAATAATAGAGTCGTTGACGTCCGTTAAAGTAAACATTATCACAGGAGATGCTTCTTTATTCGGTCTTTATCCATTACACATTTCTCCTGAATGCACAGTTGAAAATAATCTTGACATGTTGCTGTTGGGAAGTCGTACCACTGTGCTGCTGTAGCTGTGGACAGGTGAATGAGATTAGTTAATGGTCTAACTGGCCTGTAACTGACACGTGTGTTTTACCAACAACTGCCTTATTTCTTGTAAGGTTACAAATAACGTAGGATTTCATTGACTGTTTCAAGGTTCCTTTATTTATACCCGTGGGTAGATTTGAAAAAGATCAGAAATTGGAAGGAGTGATTATTTGGCATTCCATCACAACACACTCATTGAACCTGATAAACAGGTATTTGATCAGTGTTAAGACAGACAAAAGAGTGCTCAGTGTTCTGCCATTCATCAGTATAGCACCATGGATAAGTAAAATGATAAACTGAATTATATTAAGATAAATAAAAACAAGATGCAACAAAACACAATAAAAATCTGAAGGAAATAAAAACAGTCTCAGGGATAAAAGAACAACAGAATAACAATAGCAGAATATAAAATAAAAAAAGTCACAATAATAGAGCTAAGAAATAGGATAAATAAATAAACAATAATAAATAAATATTGATTGGTTGATTTAATATATTTTTTCTGATTCTACTGAAATATATATATTTTTTAATATTCTAATAATTTGAAGTTTTCAAGTATGATAAAATACAAAAACAAGGCTCAGATGTTTGTAGAAACTAATTAATTAACCAGCCAATCTTTACTTAAATAAAGAGGGACAGACACTGGTATACAGATATAATTCTTAGTTCAGTCTAACTTCCTCCAAATATGCAAGAAACAGAGTCCAAGCACTTGAAAAAGTGTTCACAGAACATGTTCTCAAAGACCTGAGTTTTTACGTTTGTATCAATGACAACATATCACAGGTGGCCATGGGTTGTTCAATAACCGAAGGGTTGGTGGTTTCAATCCTGCTCTGTCGTAGTCCTTAACTGTTGTGTCCTTGGGCAAGATACTTCACCCACCTTGCCTCCAGTGCTGCTACTCACACTGGTGTATGAATGCATATGAATGTTCAGTGGTGGTCGGAGGGGCTGTTTGGCTTTCATCAGTCTGCCCCAGGGCATCTGTGGATACATACGTCGTTTACCACCACCAGAGTGAGAGTGGGGGGGGGGAATAATGGATCCAGTGTATGTACGTAGAGTATGCGATAATAGAAAAGCGCTATATAAATCTAATCCATTATTATTATCATTGACCCACAGTTGAACAGAGGGAGAATTTGGAACTGAAATGTAATTTTGACTAGTTCTTAATTTTTAGACCAGATGAAGATGAAGTGGAAATGGGCGGTATGTATTTTATTTGATGTCAAGTTATGTTGATTGATGATTGATGAGTGACTGGACTGATTGATGGAGTTAATGAAATGGTGAATTCAAATCTATTTCATTCACTGATATAAGAATGTTACTTGCAGAATTCTGAGACACCATATTGGTTATGACAATTGACAAATCCCTCTCATCTGGTATGTATTTATTTAGTTACAGGATGTGTGTATTAGCATTTGTTACAAAATACAAGATGCATGCACCAGATTTAGCAGGGGAGCCAATTTCCATCTGTAATCCTGAACCACTTTGATAAAACATTACTTGATTACAAAGTACTAATATACAGAAAGAAAACCATTAAACAATTACAGATAAAGGAAAATATGATTAGGCTGAACAGTTGCAACCAAATACATTAAAAGGGGCTTACATTTTAAAAGTACAATAATATTTTCTTAGAATAAGAATAAAATATGAAAGAAAGAAGAATAGAAATTGTAATATCATTCTTCCAAATCAACATGGAGGAAAAAGTCAGCTGATCAGGTTGAACCATTTGATATCACATTGTTTTCGCTGTTGTTCATTTGTCATATCAAAGATCCATGGTTGCATCTTTTTATGTTATCCTGTAGCAAGCACAAATTCAATCTAAGCAGATTTCAGGGATGTTAAGATCTGAGGGAGTTATCAGTAAATATTGGGATTTTGGTTTGATGACAATACTGGAAAAATTACCCAATTACAACAATTCTGTCTGACTACTTACTAGTAAGCTAATAGCTGTATCATAGAGACAGTGTTTAACCAGTGTTGATAGGATTGGTATTGTTATTGGCATAATTTTGTCTCTAGTAGTGGCTAATATCGGATTTCATCAGTGAAACTGCAGACTTTGATGGAAATAACTTAAACACTTTGATTTTTGTTGTTAGTTCAGTGTTCACTTGTACATTTATGATTAAAATGGCTTTGAAGATGGGGTTGAGCTTTTTATTATACTGGCATTAAAAATCCACTATTAATTGACCTCTAAAGGATAACTCATGACATGTTTTCTTCTCAGCTCCTGCGGTGGTGAGCCAGGTTACAGTGACATGGTCGTATTTACTGAATGGCCTCGGGCGTCTGTGATCCAGAAGAGCAGCCGTGGTTTGCCAATGACTGGCGAAGACACTGGTTTGGGGGCTTTGACCTCACCACTGGCGGGGTATTTGGGAAAAGTCAGTAGAGCTCATGCTTTCCTCTCACTGTTGTCACTTGCGCAAAGCTGAATTATATTTGAAAAATACTGTGACAGAGCAGTACCAATCTAAATCAAGCAAAGGAAATCAAAAAAAAGAATGGAAATCTTTGGTAAAAGGCGAAAGGTTTGAGAGGCGTAATGCCTGTATTTGTGTTGAATCATATATTACCTATATGATGATCTGCACAATTTAGCAAATCTTTTTCTTGTGTGTTCCCTGTACTTTTATAAATACTTACTGATACGGATATTATAATGACATGTCCCATTTCATTTCATTAAACCCACTAAGAGACACTGATCAACAGAAGTCTGTGTGACGGTGCAAATCAAATATTGAAGTGGATTCACTTTAAGGTTCTCTATTATTTTTACGCTTTTCTCCTCTAAGTGCAGACTGTCTGAATTGCCTTGTTTTCTCTGTAAATGAGGCGAGGACGAGTAGTAAAATTTAAGTGATTAGATATCATAGTAAATGTTAGTTACACCCGCAAAGAAATAGAGAAGCAGACATTTGACTCAGGGTTTAAAAAATGTGGGTTTGAATTAAGGCTGCACGATATTGGCAAAACTTGTGATATGGCTATACAGCATTGTAATAACGATAATATTGCGATATTTGTTGTTCACAAAAAATTACCAATTCATCTACTAAGAAAAATGTTCCTTAACAATGTTAAAATGAGCCAGTAGTTTGTATGCTGACTGAATTATTTATAATTTAAGAAAAATACTGTACTACGACAATCAGTGACACAATTCTGTGGTAGAACCTGGTGATGCTGTTACCATAGACCTTCAACACAAACACAGTCAAATATTTGGTCATTTTATTCACACAGAACAATGTTTAAATGACATGGATGTATTTCATGGTAACTAAAGTGCTAGATTACTGCCATGGACGAGCTTTAACTAAACTATATTCCATTTGTTGTCTGGTTTGGTAAATACTGCATACAAAAATAAAATATTTAAATATACATGTTCAGGGTTTTCCCAAAGCTGTGCTCTGAAAATATTCACATCTTTTCAACATTAATAACATGTATTCTTACATTCAACCAGCAGCAGTAGCATTAATTCACTTTTTATACCAGAAAAACTATCATGCTATAGTGGTGGAGAAAACCGCTCTGGTACCTCATGGTGTGGAAAACAGAAAATTCATGAAAAAAAAAATTATCGCACGTTTTTGTGATATGAATATTGCACACTCTGTTATCGCGATATCAGTATTTTTTGCAGTATATTGTGCAGCCCTAGTTTAAATGTTTTATAATTTTGGTTTTAAAGTGAAACGAGTAAAGTGTACTTGAATCTGTTCACTTAGCATTACAGTTAATAATCTTAATGTTTTTTCTTTTTTTTTTTTTAAGGTTCAGGACAGAGCTGCTTCACTAGAGCATTGTCCATGGTGCACTGTGAAAGGTTTGACCTATTCTCTGCACTCTTACTGCATTAACCTCCAGGAGTCAATCACCCTCTGCACAAACCCACAGGTACTGCTGCGACACACACACAAACACACACACACACACACACACACACACACACACACACACAGCGACAACGCCATTCATTACATGCGGTTTTTATGCCTACCTAGTTAACCTTTGCCTGTCTCTCGCCCCACACTCAGTGCCTCTTCCCTTTGGTCAGCCGGCCCTTGGAGGATGTTTTGGCCAGTTTGGCTCCCGTGGAGCCCGCTGCAGGGAACAAAAGGAAAAATTCCCCGGAAGAGCAGGTTGAACCTTCACCCAAACGTGTGCGATCAAATGAGCTCACAGGGCATGTTCCTGTAAACGGTCACAATGGGCAACACGCAGCAGCAAAGACCGATGATGAAAATGGATTCAGTGGAGATTCGGATTTCCCAGTTGCTGAGTGGAAACAGTGGGAATCGCCCCGAGTTGAGGATGCGTTTAAGGGGAGGGAATGGGAGCGTGTTGCTTGTACAGATCACACATACAGTCTTACACCGCCAACATGCCGGGCCACAGCTGGTCACATGCCGGGCTCATCAAAAGCCTTGTCGACCACTGACGAGGACGAACCGGTGCTGCCACCTATCACAAAGGGACAAGAACATGAGAGGGCCAAGGGTCCTGTGGCGGTGACCAACGGACCCTGCGGCCCGCACTCGAACAAGACCACTTTCCAAAATGGGGACAGTTATGCAGATGAAGCGAGTATGTCATTTTCTGGACACAGTGAGCAGAGAGGACGAACGGAATCCATCACAAAGACCATGGACGTCTCTGCGTGTAAGGACGTGGAGGATATTAAGTTAGAAACCCCAGTAACGGACTCTGACGGGTTTGCATCTGTTTCCAGTCGACTTTTCTGGAGGAACAGTGACAACCTGTGCTGGCTGGACTCTGTACTTGTTGCTTTGGTGAATTTGAAGAGTTTGAGGAAGGTGATGCCTAAAGATGAGCCTCAGCAGTCGTCTGTGTGGCAGCTAATAACAGGATATGATGAAACCTGTGCAGCCATCCAGCAACATCAGCAAACTGACACAGGTACGTTTCCCATCCATTATTTATGAAGTTAAAAGTATTCTATACGTGTTGTCCAACATGTACAATTTTTGACATAATATTTAATCCACCATTTGTGTATTTTTTTCCTTCTGTTTTTGCATCTGTATTTCATGCTTTTGAAACAACACATACTCATTATCTCTGCTTGTTGCTAATTGTTCCTATTTATTAGAACATTTCAATGTCCAGTTTTATAAACGCTTTCTACAGGACTGAAATTAACAGTTATTTTTTGTTGTGAATTGATCTGTTTTCATTTCATTCTATGGTTTGGCCCATATAATGTCAGAAATTTGTGAAAAATATTTGTTACTATGTTCTAAAGTCCAAGATGAAGTTGTCAGTTTATTATTATTTTTTCTGATTCACTTCATAATTGTTCTCACTAGGGCTAGGAATCTCAGGGTACCTCACGATACGATACGATACATGGCTCATGATAATGATAATATCTCAATATTACGACACTGCGATTCGCGATATATTGTGCTTGAAAACCTACGATATATCTGTGTGTTTATAGGGGTTTAACAAAAACAAACCAAAAATGTTTATATTTTTTATCATAATTTAACCAGAGTCCAAACAGCAATTGTGCAAAAACATTGACACTATTTTAGCTCAACAGAATTGTAACCAGGATTTTTTTTTTTTTTTATGTGTCTGACAAACACTGACATTATTTTAAATAACATGATACCATGACATATATACAACACTTTTATTTGGCGTGTTGTCTGTACGCATTATAAGCTTTCACACCGTTGTAACCCCCTGTCAAATCTGAGTGATGAGTCAATACAGTGCACTGAGGGTTAATGTTATGTGGACCAGAGATCTTGGCGTACATTGTTCAAATGGCATTTAATCATGTGAATGGCAGAGAATGTGTTGCTATAAGAACAGGAGTGATAACGCCATCTCATCAGATCAGTCTCATTTTAAACTCATTCATAAACATGGCGTCTCGTGTCTCTACATGTACATGTGTGTGGTGTCGTCCGTGTGTTGTATTTTTGCATTTACTTCTTACAAACTGCAGAGTCCTTCTCCATCTTTGTTCCATCCACATATAAAAGACAGTCAGTCCACACTTTGGATTTAAATGGTGCATCTGTCACTTTGACTTCACCGCTCCAGTTCACCATATGAGCGCTGGTGTTTGTTTTTTCCTCTTCTGTGACTTTCGCCAATTTTCAGGCACTCTCGTGAGGAATGCCCCCTGGAGGACATGTAAAACAGTGACTCCACTAATTGAGGACAAAGTGAAAGAAGTTTATAGCGGCTGTTACTAATAATATAAAAAAAATATTTATACACGGCAAGAGCGTATTGATAATTGATCATGAAATTAAATATTGTGATAGTGTGCCATATTGTTGTTTTGTCACACTCCTAGTTTTCTGTTTACTCTGATTAGAGGAGGAAAGAAATTTCTTAAACAGATTTAAGAAACAAACGGAGCTACTTATCGATTATTTTAATATTCCGTATTAATGGATCAATAGTTGCAGGTTAAATTTCCAATTTCATTTAATCATGTTTTCAGTCCAAGATGTTGAGATTGCTTTCAGATGCAATATTGATAAGTACCCAGTAGTCACATTGAAGGAGCTACAACCTGTAATTTTGTGAATTTACTGGAAAAAAGGTTAGCTGAGTATTGACCATTCTGTAAGATTCAAGGCATCAATGAAGCACTCGCCCCTTTTTTACAGCACTCCTATCATGGGAATATATCACCTTTATTCTGGAACGACGTCTGTGTAAATGAAATGGTGGGATCATTGAGTCCCAACTCTGTAACACCTCTGGAGGTAGGAACAGAGCTGTGATAAAGGAAAAAAGGTGGGGTCACCATCTCACCTTCTTTCTGGGATCTCTGTGTAAAAATGGCTTCTGTGCAGGGGTGTAATGGTGCACTCATTTGTTCCGAATCTTTTCAGTTTGGGACCTTCACTACCATATGGAGGTGAACTGACGAATACATGTAGCCTATGTGAAGAATGCAAACACTTGCCTTAAGTTTCCACTAGAGCTGCACAATATGTCGTTTGAGCATCGTCATCACTATGTATGTGTGAGCAGTAGTCATGTCGTAGGTCCTGCACAATAGGACTAATATATATATTTTAAACGAGAATATTTTTCTTGTTCAAATATGTCTTGATAAGCTTTTTTCCCTATTTAGATGAAAAATAAGACAGATGTTCTAGAAATAAGGCTTTTTTTTCCACTTAAAAATCTTTTTTTGCAGTGTAAATACAGTACTACATACACTGTATGCTGTGGATAAATTGAGTTTACTTAAAAAAATTAAAAGTATTGCCTTACAAATTAAGTAATGTTTAATAAACTTTTAAAGTATATGTAACTTAAAATCTTTTGTAATATCAACTGCTTTGTATAGTAATTACACTTAGATACTTCAGTTCAATGCACTAAATTCTAAGTTAATTTAACTAAAAATATTAAAAGATTGTAAGTTAAATGTACTTAAAGTTTAGTTATTACTTTTTTTGTTTTTTTGTTTTTTTTTAAGGAAACCACTTTTCTCAGGTTTTTAAAATAAACTCAATTTACCGGGCTAACAGTGCATTTACGTCGGCACCACACAGCTGTTATATCCCCCTGAGTATTTTTCATATGGGGATTTATATCGCAGGGTTTAAAAAATTGCAATCTCAGTTTGTCCAATATTGTGCAGCCCTAGTTTCCACACAAACTTTTGAAGCAGAACGCACACAGTATCACCAGGGTGGCAGCAAGTGGAACACGTGTAATATTTGATATTCTAGACAGACTTGTAAGCGGTCCACCACAATACACATGCTGAAGATGGACCAGTATGAAAGCTCAGAGCAGCGTCACAGGTCCAAAGCCACAGTTGGAACTAGAGCTGCATAATATATCATATGAGCGTCATCATCACAATATACATGTAAGCAATATTCACATTGTAGGTCCTTCAGTGTAGGAGGTAGGGCTGGGAATCTCAGGGTATCTCACAATACAATTGTACAATATTGCGATTATTGATATATTGCTCTTAATAACCTACGACATATACATGTGTTTATAGGGGTAGAAAAAAAAACAAAAAAAAGAATAAATGTCATAGTTTACATTTTTTTTAATCATAATTTAACCAGAGTACAAATGGCAATAATGTGAAAATAATGACAATGTTTAAGTTGAACAGAACTGGAAACAGGATTTTTTTATGTGTCTGACAAATAGTGACACTGTTTTAAACAACATAATATCATGACTCGTATATACACATCACGTTTAACTGGTTTGTTATCTATACAAATAAGTTTTCATGCCCGACACGCCGTTATTAACCTCCTGTCAAATCTAAATGGATGCATCAAATACGGCGCACTGAGGGTTAATGTTACAGATACATGAACCGGAGATCCGGCTGTACATTTCCTTCCATCAAATGGTGTTGAATAACATGTGAACGGTAGACAATGTGTACATATAACATGGTAAATGACATAAGAACTGGTGTGACAATGCCGTTTCATCAGATCAGTCTGATTTAAACTCATTCATAAACATGTCGTCTCATGTCTCTACAGTATGTTCGCCGTGCCACCTGTGTCGTATTTTCGTGAGACAGTTCATACTTGGCACATATTGTAAAGTCCTTATCTACCTTAGTTCCATCCACATATAAAAAACAAAGTCAGTCCACACTTTGGATTTATACAATGCCAGTGCATCTGTCAGTTTAACTTCACGCCTCGTATTGGCGCCATTTTTTGTTTTTTTTTTTCTTCTGTGACTTCCACCCAATTTCAGCCACTCACATTAGGAGCTCCCCTTGGAGTTCATGTAAAAAGAAAAGTTTATAGGTGCTATTAGGGCTGCATGATTAATCAATTTTAAATAGAAATCAATTTTTTTAAAAACATTTATTGAGATTTTAAATGTTAGTCACCATTCATAAATGCCAAGCAAACATAGACATACAATGCAAACTATAATAACCCCAATTCCAACCCACCCACCTACCCCATATTACGTTCATATTTTTACTGTTTCAGCTATAATAAAAACAAATAATAATAAAAACATAATCATAAGACCAAAAAACAACTCATGTTTTTGATATATTGACAATAAAAAGACAATAAGAAGAAAAAAATAAAAAGAAATTAACATTTATAATACAGAAAATAGTATGCATATACTCTGCAGCAGGGACAAATCAGTCTTTCCAGCTGATGAACATTAATAAAGGGTCCCAGATCTTATGAAAGAGTCTTAATTTGTCATTATATCTAATCTTTTCAAGGTGTTATCCATTTCCCATTTCCCTCGGCCACATTTCATAAGTTGGTGCAGAGTCAGAAGTCCACATACACAGAATTATCTTTTTTGCCACAACCATTCCCATAGATATCGCTTTGGCTTCATATGTATTAGATAAAGGTAAAGCAGCCTTCCCACCTAGGATAACTATCAGACGACTAGGAGTCCAAACCTTTCTGTAGGCCCTAGAGAAGCAGTGAAATATATCAGATGAGTCTTGGTACAAGATCAAAAGGTGTGAGCCAGTGTACCCTCAGCTATCTTACACTGTTGCAAAGTGGTGATGTTAAGGCAAATGTATGAATTTTGGTTCTACAGTAATACAAAATCCAATTTTTTTAATTAGGACAATTTTTAAAACGGGGTAATCTTCAAATCGATTTTATCTCTCTCGTGTCTCCGAGCTGTGCATCTCTGTGCATTCGCCTCCGGGCTACCGTAGGCTCTTCCTCCTAACTGTGACAGCGGTCTTTCACAAAATTCCATGTAATGATTACAGACCTTAAATCAGTGATGGCATCACAGAACTGCATAGTCAGACTCCACGTCCAGCTCTCAGTCGAGCGCATAACCGGCCTTCAACGCACTGTAGTAGAGTTCTGGATGCTCCACGCTTGATGCACATCCATCCGCATCTCGCACTCAGCTATGATTCGCTTCATAATCACTTATCTGGTCCACACACACGACTGATGTCTGTCACTGACTTTCATTGGTAGAACTTCTGTGGGCCATCACAAAACCACATGTGACTAGGAAAGTTGGTAAAAAAAACAACTAAGAAACCAGCACTTTGGGCAGCAGAACATCAATTTTTTAAATCTTTCATAAAGTCAATCAGTTAATCAATCATTTATCTATATAATAAAAAACATTTTATGTGTACAAGAACTAGTATAATTGCAGAAATGCAGTAATAAATATGGCGTCTCATGTCTCTACATGTACACCCCCACCCCTGCACACACACAGCTCAGTGAAGCAGAGGTAGCCCCGCCCACACCCACATGGAGGATAGAGGAGAGACTGTAACTAGCACCATTCAAACCGAATTAGCGCATTTGGATGGGAGTAAAATGTTGGATCACTCCCAAAATCTAATCGATTGTTCCTTATGTAATTTCCATCATGTCCTGAAAATTTCATCAAAATCGGTCTAGTAGTTTTTGCATAAAGTTACCAAGACGAACGCCAGCAAAAACATAACCTCCTTGGCAGAGGTAAAATTACGTTCAATATGTACTGCTCAGAAAGGAGTGGGAAGAAGAAAACATACTAAATCCCACCTCCATCACACATTTCTATAACATAACACATTAGTTTTGCTTCCTTAATAATAAAGATACATCTGTTCAAAGTAAATTATCTTGTTTCAGAAAATACTAAGATAAATTTATGATTGAAATGTTTGTTTGATGTTTTAGTCTGTTATTTAGGAAATGATAAAACGGCAATTTACCATTGAATCAGCAGATCCCACTAGGATGTGTCTTTTGCATCATTGATTTGTAATTGTAGTCTTTCTGCTCAGAAATGTCAGCTGTTTTGGTGTTTTCATGTACAGTCGACTCATGTGAACCTTCTCTGTGTAGATGATGTTGTGATGGTGCCAGACGGAGTGTTGCAGAAAGCCAGTACAGACCTTCAGAGCCTCAGGATGTCTGTTTTCAAACATTTGCAGCCCAAGCTTCATTGCAAACTGGGTGAGTTTCGACACAGAAAACACACTCTGCACTGTGTATGCAAAAACAAAACCAAATCTTGACTTTTTCAGTGCCAGCGGTGGCGGTTGTAGAGTCAAAAATGCATGCGTTTTACAAATGTTGTATTTTGTGTATTAAATTGAAGGTTGTTTTTCTGTGTGAATGTTTAAAATGCAGTTGACCAAGTTTGCCAAGAGTTGCGAGATAAGGATTGAGATCGAGTTGTTGAGCAGCGCTACTTCTTTCTTTCATTTCCCTTTTATGTCAACTGAATGGGCAGCATGCTTAGATACCAGTTTGTCACCAGTCAGTCAGTGTTACCAGTGTGGGGGGTCATTTACACGAGTATGTTCTTCATTTTGAGCGCAAGAAGTTATTAAGCCAAGGCAGCATGACCAGAACAGACTGTAACAGAGACCATAATGAAAAGGAAATAAGATGTTTGCTTTTTATAGATTTCTGAAATCGTTTGCATTAATAGAAAACCAGTGTTAGATCAGTTAACAAGATGCAGATTTTGTATTAAGCAGTGTCGGACTTAATTCAAACTCAACAACACATGGATTCCAATGCCTCGTGTTCATGAATATTAGATTTTATAGTCCAGTGGCATGGGTTTTAGCTACAAAAATACATTCTATTAGAAAATGTGTTTATTTTCATGTATTTTACTTGTCATTTCTACTTTTAAGTAAAATTGTGTATGTATTTGTGTACAATGGAGCTGAACAAATCATCTTTAGTATCTAAAGCATGAGGTTCGTGAAATTTCAACTTGTATCATGTGATTATTTATTCATTTTTTAAATAAAAAGCTTTAGGGCATTGGAACCATTCAATAGATTCTTTCTACAAAGTGAGGAAACATTCTCGATCGTGCCACAGGAAATTCACTAATGGGCCAGATCAAGCTTTGACACGGGGACACAAGCTCTGTGTTTAAACTCAGTAACTTATCTCCATGTTGAACACATTTATGAATAGGTCTCAGTAAGTACTTTCATATGACACGTGTTACAATTTACAGACAGAAAATTTTGGGGTAAAAATACTGTAGTTACTGCTGCCTGACACAGAAACTCAAAATGGACTTTTTTTTTTTTTTTCCAGCTTTACACAAATGTACAAAACATGCTGTTCTCAAAAAAAAAAAAAATCACTCTTAAATGGCTTCAATTTGATCCATCGTTATTGTTGGACTGATTGAAAATTGTTGATGAAGTTCATAAAATGGAGAGATTAACATTTTTGCTGAGGCTGCAGGCCAACTGACAATTAATTGTGGTTTGTCTCGTGGTCCTGTGTGGTGTTATAGGGACTGCTGCTCAAAAACCGTAACTGTGTAACCTCAGGGCGGCTGTGGCTCAGTTGGTAGAGCGGGTCGTCCAATGATCAAAAGGTCGGCGGTTCGAATCCCGGCTCCAACTGTC
>JAPTGZ010000007.1:25286158-25301074 GCA_029814645.1 Fowleria isostigma | reverse complement strand
ATAAACCACTGAAGGACAGTTAAATATAGAGAGACATTTATTTGGGAAGTGACACATACGTCACACTGGGTCCTTATCAGTTGAAATTCATTGCCTCTTCAGTTGCGGCCAAGACAAAAAAATCATCATCCTCTTCATCTTCATCTGCTGATAAAAGTTTGGTCTTGAAATGTCATAATAAACACTTCTTAGATGATTTATTGTTTTCAGAATACACACAGGATCCACAAAAAAACATCAATGCACAGCGTCCTGGATGACTGATTTACTCATTTACTGCATCTTTTATGAACAAGCAAAATAATTTTCCTTTTCAGCCCCTTCTGAAAAGACAGTTTTTCAAAGTGTCTGAAATGTTACCTAATGTGCTGTAAAAACATGTTCATCTTCTCACTCGCTGTAGTTTTTAATAGCAGGTGAAAATTAATTTATCCCTGTGGGAGGACTCACCGGTGGCCCTGTCAGTGAACTTATTGAGTGGGAGCACATTGGGTGCTTTAGATAATATGTGTAGAACAGATCAAATTGATTACTGTCCTTTATGCAACCAAGATGCAATAAACCTTAAACCTTTAACAACGGCATTTTTTTTGCACTTAACAGCATTCAAATTATTGTAACTCCTAAACCGTTCACACTATCTACATAATTTAAATAACATCAGAAAGCTGAGATACTGAGCTTTCTGGCATGATATAACACTTTCTGGCACCAATGTGGAACGTATTACAAGTAGAAAAAAACTGTCTCAGAGACTTCCACACAGGCTAATGACGCCATAATATGGAGACTGAATGTTCAAGACCCAAAAGCATGTTTGAGCAGATGTAAAATAGTTGAAAGTTTATTTTTCCAATCTCAAAAACTTTAGGTTATGGACATTTACAATTGTTTCTGATAATAAATACACAAAAAACTTCAATTCTGTTTTGTTCTTTTTTACTATAACACACTGGTTTATGCATTTTATGTTTAGAATTTTGATAATTAATGGCCAGATATTGCAAAGAAAGTTGGAGAATCTGATCTCTGCTTTAAGCAGATGATGTCGTCCTCTTAGCTTCATGGAGCAGCGACCTCCAGCTCTCTCTGACAGTTTGCAGCTGAATGTGAAGCAGTTGGGATGAGGATCAGCACTTCCAAGTCTGAGGCCATGGTCCTCAGACAGAAAAGGATCCAGGTCGGAGAGGAAGTCCTGCCTCAGGTGGAGGAGTTTAAGTATCTCGGCATCTTGTTCATAAGTGGAGGTAGGATGGAGTGGGAGGTCGACGGGTGGATCAGGGTGGCATCTGTAGTGATGTGGACGCTAAAGTGGTCCGTTGTGGTGAAGAGGAAGCTAAGCCAAAAGCTGAAGCTCTTGTTTTACCAGTCGATCTACATTCCATCCCTCACCTATGGTCATGAGCTCTGGGTCATGACTGAAGGAATGAGGTCACCAGTACAAGCGGCCGAAATGAGTTTCCTCCACAGGGTGGCCGAGTTCAGCCTTAGAGATAGGGTGAGGAGCCTGGACATCCAGGAGGGACTCGGAGTAGAGCCACTGCTCCTCCACATGGAGAGGAGCAGCAGAGGATGAACCTCCTCTAGTTGAGGTGGTTCATCTCGTGAGGATGCCTCCTGGACGCCTCCCTGGTGAGGTGTTTCGGGCATGTCCATCTAGGAGGAGACCTCTGGGCTGACCCAGGACATGCTGGAGGGATTATATCTCTCGGCTGGCCTGGGAATGCCTCGGGATTCCCTTTGAAGAGCTGGTGGGAGTGGATGGGGAGAGGACTGCCTGGACTCTGCTGAAGCTGCTGCTCCTGCCACCCGGACCCAGATAAGCAGATGAAGACAGATGGAACGGGACAAGGAAATACGATATGATACAGTACAGTATATTAAAAATTAAGTTCTTCCTAAAAACAAAGGTGCAGAAGAATTGGCAAAAAAGACCTTTACTTAAACTTTTATTGCAAAGAAATCATGAAGACACCTAGGCAGCCTGTTATAATGGCAGTCTTCAAAGAGTTAAAACATACCAATGATCTGTGTAACACATGACAGAAATAGAGAAATAAGGAAATATCGAGACTATTAATTTTACATATTAGTAAAAGTAAGTGGTCCTTGAGGGGAACATTATCTGTCAGTAATACAGGCACAATACAATATGAGTACTTTAGTGCTTATGAATGGATCACACAGTGCCTCTATTAATTCAGTTTTTTTTTTAGTTCAACAGTTTAATGGAGACTGGAACAAATGACAACTTCAAGTGGTTTGTCATGTACTTTGGCACATTAAGTCTTCAACGTGAAAACAACACTTCATATTCCAAAGACAGGGGGTGTTTAGGGTCAGCTCTGATTTTCAATGTTTGTTTTAAGACCCTTTTCTCATACTGGCTCTGTGTAGACACATCATTTTCAGTGCTCTGACTTTAATGACTGTTTCATGCATGCTGGCTAAAGTTCCTCAGCTGCACTGTTAGGGTTCCAAACCATGCTGTAATAACATATCAGATTTTGCTCTCCAAGATCGACTGATAAAACAACAACAACATGATCTGGCTGGATAAGCAGTCTGTACAGCTCCATAAGAAAGTAAAACCTCTGCTACAGACTTTTACAAAAGTCATCAATCTTGGACTGTAACCACCTAAGTATGCAGAATCCCACTTGGTCTTTATTGACCAAGTATGTTCAAGGAAATGCAAAGGAATATGACTCCAGCTTTAACCTGAACTCTCACATGTTATAGAACAAATACATGTAAATATATATATATATATATATATATATATACAATAAAGAATATGATTCTTTTTATAAATCTGTATAAATAGAAAAACAATAAGTAGTATAATAATGCAAGCATAAATAGCCAATAGTGCAGTATACAAAGACATTGGTGATCCAGGATAGGTGAAAATATACATGAGGTACTTACTGTCATAGTTTGGTGTTCAACAGACTGAGGAAAGAAACTGTCCTTGAATGTGTTAGTTTTGGTGCACAATGTTCTGTAAAAGGGGACACCTGATTAATAGTCTGATGAGCTCGACTGGCCAGGAGCTATTGTGAAGGCGTTGTGTCCAGCATAGTCTTTTTCATCATCTTTGTTGTCGTCTTTGTCTTCATCTTTGTCTTTGTTGTTGTTTTCGTCATCCTCGTCATCATCTCTGTCACCTTTGTCGTCGTCTTCTTCATTAGCAATTTGTTCAAACATCTTCTTTGATAAAACTACTGGTCAGATTTATTTCATTTTAAATGTAGCATCTATGGGACTGTATTTATAAAGTCTGTTCACAATTTTAAGATATTTTAATTTTGGATACATTTTTTTAAAATTAAAAATTTTCCCTTACTTAAAATGAACTATATTTTGTTGGATTGTAACATAGAGATGGTTGCAAATATCAGTATAGTTACTATAGAGCACCGATAAGAAGTCATTTAAGGACTTTCATTTTGACCACAGGTCAGGTTGACATAGCAACAGAACCTGAAAACCTCACAAATTCAGCTTGTTATCGATTCTTGATAGAACATGCCGTGAGATACTAGGACATTTTTCCTATTTTTGTTTATGATCAGTGTCTTGCCTCAGGTCAAACATAATTTCTTCTTTTTTAATGTGGCATAAAATGAGATGTTGCATCGGGTTGCTGAACGAAGATGAAGGTGTCCGTCAAATCAGTTACCATTAAACAATGCAAAAAGAAAGTACAAGTCCTTGGTGAACTCCTATGTTATTGTCTGAAAGTGTTTTGTTTTTAGCAGCAGATTGGTAGTTGTGTGTCTGCAGAACATGATAGAATTTAATCACCTTCCGTTTCATTATAACTTGGGGAGATTAACTCTTAACTGGTCATTAAGAGAAACATTTTATTTGATTTTTTTTTTTTTTCACAATAACATCAGTCACAGTGTTAACTGGCTTTTACTTACTAATGATTTGATTTAATTTGATTTAGTCATTTATTCAAAACACGCAATGAAGTTTCACATGTGTGAACAAGTAAAACAATAATAATACAAAATCAACAATCAAAACAATCTAAGACAGACAAAAAGCACAACAGTTTCATTTACATGCCCAAAAAGCCATGTAGATGAGGATTAAATTGCCAAATTTGAGCTAAATTCATTGTTATTATACTCTTCTATCCAGTATCTTTACAAAAAAACATGATTTTCTTTTTAAATTGTTGCTTTCTTTTTAAACAAGTTTACCTGATTTAAATTAACCTGAACATTTAAGATAAATTACAATTAAATAAAGTATCTGATTTTTCTCATCTTGCCCAAAAACAAAGACTACAGCTGTTCTGCAGCATAATCACTGAAATCATAGATTATGTGTGAGTGCATTTTACAAATAACAAACACTTTCACATCACCGTGTCATTCCAGATGAAGCCTCCTGGAGTACGGAGATCGTCAACAACCAAACAATTAATTTGTTACGGCTCATTTTCCCTTCAGTCTTATTGATCCACCACCTTCACAACCACTCTGCACTTCCACCAGGGGATGAATGAAGCTTATTTGTACTAAAAACAATGTCTATAATACTTATTGTGCAGTGTTATAAAACCAACCTCTGCGGCATATTCTAAAGCTGTCATAAGCATTAAAACAAAGAATTCACTTAACAAAACAGGTCGTCACTCAAATTCCTCCTGGAAGACTATGAAATAATAGGGTGAGGAGCGGTCACATTCAGGTTCAGGTTCAGGTTCAGGTTACTTTATACCCTTAGGTTGATTGTTTTGCAATAAGATGAAGACGTCCTTTTGATATTTCTCAAAACCTAATAATATTTAATAAGAAGCCAAGACATGTGTTGATAATAGATGTCAATAAGATACTTCAGTGAATGTCCTGCCTTTTACTCCCTCTGACAAGTATGTGCTCACTCCTGTTTGATCTAACTGCCACAGAAATTCACATGAAATTCAGAGGAAGGGCAGAACCTAAATTAGAATTATGGCAAAATAAAGAGAGAACAAAGCAGACTAATGAAATATGTCAAATGTCTAGAAATAGACCCTAACATTAAGATCACCATGAAAAGGGTTATTACGGATGGAGCGCACGATGCAATGCCTTTAGAGACTTCAAGTGGGATTGGAAAAGAGAACTGAAGTGGTGAGGGAGTGGAAAAGGTGAAAAAGAACAGCAGTGAGAGAACACTTTAAAAGTTTTACAACTTGAATGTGATTGGTTGACATGGAGAAATATGGAAATCAAATGATTAGGCTTAGAAAGCAGTTGTTGGTATAAGTAGTGGTCAGCAATTCCACCTCACAGGTAGAAGGTTATGGGGTCGATTTTGGGTGCTCTGGTTTCCCCCACCATTAACCCATAAAGACCCAAACATCCACTGGTAACCAAGTCCATCAACTGATATAAACCATTTAATACCTGTTTATCCATTAATCCTATCAATACATGTAAATAATTTATGTAAAATACAATTTGTCATCTTTTCATAGTCATAAGATTTGAATGTTCAGAGGCTCTGTGGGTACTGTGGAAACACTGTCATCTTCCACAAACCCATGGAATTTGATAAATAAAATACAAAATATCGAATAACATAAAAATATTTGCACAACCGGGCAGAGTAACTCGGACCTTGGATTCAGTTCCGAGTAAGGCTCTCCATCAGCTCCCAGTTACCACATCACCTAGTGACGGTCATACTCAATAAAACATTTCTGAACTAAGTTGTCACAGAATAGAGTGCTCCAACCCAAACTGAACCCAATGGAACCTGACAGAATTTTGAGCCTGGTTCGGACAAAAATTTCGGAGTGCTGTTGGGTTCAGGTCAGGTTCAGACACAAACGTTGAAGTGACTGTCGGATTTGGACACAGCTGTGTCAGGCAGGGGTTGGGTTTGGACAAAAATATGTGGCCCGAGCCAGGCTTTGTCACAGAGGCCACTGCAGCATTCGAAAGTAGGATGAAGCGCATCATGGGATGTTTTGCCAACCTATTCTACTCGAGTTACCAACCAGGGCATCCTTGGTTAAAACTAGCAGACAAGAACAACATCTGGGTATTCCAGGCGTTCTTGTTTATGTGAACTTTGAATTGAAACTGTACTTGGGCGCCAACTGATGATATTTCACGAGAATGTGAGAACGAAAGAACAAACAAGAACGCGTATTGAGAAACTGCCTCAATTTTCTTAGAGGGAAGTGAGGTAACCTTTAACCTTTAATCTGCATAAAAGTTTCTGAGTGAACTTCTGTTAAGCTTTATTAAATTTTAACAGTGCCATGAAAAAAAACAATAGTCCGTGATTTATTAATGACGTGGAACAGAAGATTAATAAGAACTTTTGGCTGGTATAGAGCTCTGAGTAACCTTCTATCTAGTATGATTATAATTCACATTCACTGACAAAGAAGCTACTGTCTCTTCATTATGACTAAGTATGTTCGGCTCAATAAACTTCATTTGGAAAGTACGTGACACTGCGTATGTCTGCTCAGTGTATATTACTAACTGGCCTCTAACTGTAGACTCTACATTTCCTCTGTTTCTTATTTCATTTGGAATCTGTTTTTTCTGACAACTGACACGCCATGCATTAGAAATTACTTAGTCATACTCGGAAAATCAAACATAACGTGTCAAGTCAGGTCAAGTCTTTCATCAGTGTAAATTGGGCAAGTCTTGAATCCTTAAGTGTGCCCTGCCACAAGTATTTCATTACTTTTGTAGTAATGTCTGAAGTTATACCATGGACTCAGGTTTTTTGTGGAAAAAATGCCTTGGTTACCAAGTTTCCATCCATTCTACTGTGGTATAGAAAGCCTGCTGGAAGACTCAGCTTGATTTTAGCCAGTTCTCATGATATTCAGCATGCTAATATGTTAGACCAGGGGTAGGGAACCCTCATCCTCGAGAGCCGGTATCCTGCATGTTTTAGGTTTTTCCTTCTTCCATCACACCTGGAAGCCATTACATCGTTATCAGACTTCTGCAGAGCTGGATGATGAGTTGGTCATTAATTGAACCAGGTGTGCTGGAAGAAGGAAATGTCTAAAACATGCCCGGCTCTTAAGGACCAGGGTTCCCTATCCCTGTGTTAGACTCTGATTGGCTAACAGCTAGTCAATGTACATAGCACTTTCTTGAGTTGACAATAGTGTTCTACTTACAGTCTGGGCATTGCTTGTAGACTGCCGTGATGATACTGCTCCAGGCTTCAACACCAACCTTATTACGAAGCCTCTGTATTATTGAAGTGCTGTTGGAGCATAGCACACAAGAACATTGATGGTCAGTCATCCTAGCTGTACACAAAAACTGTCACTGAGCTAGACAAATTCTGTGGGTGTGGTCTCACCCGGGTGAGCTCATGAATAGTAATGAGCTCAGGCAGTAACATGTCACACTGACCAGAAGTTTTAATTGACCTGATTTCTCCACTTATTTCTTTTCAGTGGCTCATGGCTGTGGTTTGTCCAATAACTGACAGGTTGGCGGTTAAAGTCCCGCTGTTGTGTCCTTGGGCAAGACACTTCACTAACCTTGCCTCCAGTGTCACTCACACTGGTGTATGAATGCATGTGAATGTTTGGTTTGCTCAGAGGGACCGTTTGGCACAAATTAGCAGCCACGCTTCTGTCAGTCTGTTAGCTTTACCACCACCAGAGGGAGCATGTGAGAGTGAATGAATAATGGATCAATATGGGTGCCTTGAAAAGTGCTATGGAAATAATCTGATCCATTAATCCATTATTATTAAAAGGAGACAGAGGAGGTAGCAGCTCATTTTTACATTCACTACATAACACAAACACCTATGGACTTTATATTTAAAAAAAAATAAATAAATACAAATAAAAACGGTTTTGTGTGGTAGAGCACCTTTAAAGAATTTGTCCTGAAAAGTGTCTTTAGTCATTTACTTCTAAGCAAGTTTTTTGCTACAGCCAGACAAATCTAAACGACAAAATTAAATGCATGTGTTTAACTCCTTGTCAACGCTGCATTAGTAACACTTCAGCTGAGAGTGTTGATCAAAGGATGGAATTTACTGAGTGTCTGCAATCTCAGCTGTGTCATGCATAAAAATGTGACACTGCTACAAGCTCTGTTGGCACTTCCTACTTTTGCACAGAGGTCTCCAGTGATATTCAGCTATTGCTCGAAGACAAAAAAAAAAGATAGTTCCGCATAGATGAACCACTTCAGTTCAGTCCAGGAGTCTAACAGTCTCAGAGGCTGACCACTGATAACATTAACACTTTTATCCTCGAACACAAGCATGCTTTCATTGCCTTTAATTGTTTGCTTTAGGCTCTTAGAAATAAACTGTATATATATATATGAATAATTAGAATTAAATTGTAGCTGCAAATATGTGCTGGAGGGGGCATAACACTATATTATGACTTTTTATTTTAACCCTTAAAGACCCAAACAGCCTGTGACAACAAACTCATCTACTGATGTAAAGTGTTTGATACCAGTTATTCCACGAATCTCATCAATACATGTAAATAATAGGTGTAAAATGCAGTTTGTCATCTTTCCATGGTCATCAAATATGATCCATTTAGATGTTCAGAGACTTTGTAGTTGCCATGGAAACACCATTATCTTCCACAACATTGATTTACCAGTAAAACCCATAGAGTTGGATCAAAATAAGCCACAAACTGAATAAAATTGAAGAGAAAAAATTAAATGGGCAACAAAATCAACAAAGACAAATAAAACAGTACAAATAAAAGACAAATGAAAACAAATAAATACCCCTGATTCACCAGTAAAACCCATGGAGCTGGATCAATGACAGTAACTGTAGATGCTTGTTTTTACATTCACTTATTCTTGTAATGTCTTTGCTGAAAAACTCACTTTTTCTTCAGTTGTTACTTTTAATATAATAACCTTTAAAATAACTATGAGTTTTCATGAACCTCTAAATTAAATATATAAAATTAAATATAGAAATATACACTTGTTTTCATGTTCATTTTTTATTTATATATTTGCAGGAAAGGTTTCTTTTTCTTCAGTTTTCTGTATTTTTGATATATGAATCAATTTTATTCTGAACTTTAAGAAAAAAACAACAAAAAAAACAAAATACATGATGTCAATTAAATATGGGAAAATACCTGATTTTCATTGAAAAATGTAAAATACAGAGGATAATATTGTAAAACATGGTGATGAATCAATTAACAAAGGTTACACAGAGAGAAAATTTATTTGGAAACTGACACAAAGGATCAGCGGGTCTTTATGGGTTAAAACATTTATAGGTTAATTCTCTTGTTGGTGTCTTTTTGTGTCATCCTCATTGATTCATTAGTAAAACCCATGGAGTTTGATAAATAATAGTGGATGGAGACAGTTGTTTTATGGTCAGGTAATGATATATTTTGAAGAAAAAGTTACTTTTTCTTCAGTTTTGTCCATTTCTGATATATTAATCCTTAACTTTAAACTCAACTTTTGTAAACATCTACATGATCAGCGAATTAAATACAGAAAAAGACCTGATTTTCACTGATAAATGCGAAATACAGAAGATAATATTATAATAAATGGAGATAAGTCATTTAAGAAAGGTTAAATAGAGTGAAAAATTCATTTGAGATCTGCTATAATAATAATAATGCTGGGTCTTTATGGGTTAAGGTTACAGCAGAGGCCAGTCGAACTGGGAATAAATTATAGTGCGGATGTTAATTCCTGGTCCGTGCTCTTCGAAATCAACAAGACCACCTACGTGCCCTCTGCAAAGCTGATGCAATATTAAATTTTCCAATTTCCTGTGCATGCTTCTGATTTAACTCATGTAATATTAGTTTATACAAGCTTACACCTTAAATGTCCTTGTTTTTGGGGACTGGAAAACAATGTAAACACCTTCAGTTCACTTTCCTCTGTTGGGGAATTGTTTGTATTGCTAATGTAATGCTTGTGGCACAGCTTATTTGCCTTATGCAGTTGTTTGTATTTGTAATTTAAAGTCAATGACTTCTACAGCGGTGAAATTAAGTCACAATAATAGCCTCATAACGTGAGCTGGGTTTGAGGCAAATTTCCTGTCTTTTCCAGTTGAGAGTTACAATGTTCAGAATAAATGAGTACTTCAAGAGCTATTAACTTAAGCCTGTTTTTTGTATAACTGAGTGATGAATAGTATTGAGACTTGAAGAAAAGCAGGAAAAGCAAACTTATAATGTTTGCAAATGCATATTTTGTCCAAATTGTACAAAATAAAATCATTAGTCATCTGTATTCAGCATAATGTCTTTTTTTATTTTTTACAACTACTGTAATCATAAAAAAATGTTTTTGCTGTTTGATTAATGTTATATGAAATTTGGAAGCATGGCTTTTGTAAAAAACAAATATGATTGCATGACATCAATTAACCCCTAGAGACCCAAACATCCACCACGGACCAAAACCATCTACTGATCTTAAATGTTTAATATGTGATGATCCAGTGATTAATAATTACATGTAAATAAATGAACAAGCATTCCCAAACTTTTCCATGCCAAGGCCCCTCAAACAGAATTACCTTCTGGCCAGAGCCCCCCTTTGCAAACCTATCGATAATACTACAAAATATGTCAAAAAACATGGACATTTAGAATGTGTTTTCTTACTTTAATTAGTGTAGCCACCTAAACCCAGTGTATTAAAGTAAGAGCCCCTGAGTTTGCAATTAGCTCTTTAGACAATTAAATATACATAAATATAATTAATTGCTGCGGCAACGACCTTTGTGTCTCCATGTACAGCATCCACCCTTTAACAAATAACCACATCACATTCAGTCACATTTAAAGGGGTCATATTGATTTAAAAACCCACTTTTATTAGTCTTTGGTTCATTTATTTATACAGTTGGACCCTAAAAGTTTATAAAGTTTGAAAGTTAATCTTCCAGGTGCTGCAAAGCTATTTTTTTAATTTGGTTTGGCAAAAATTGAGTGGATTTAATTCCTTCTTAATTTGTTCTGTCTATAACGGTCATGTCACAACATTTGCACATATAAGGTCAAGACTGTTGTAGTCCAAACTTTGACCTGATTACCTAAAATGTTCAGCTGTTGGTTGTATTAATCAAAGGTCAAAAGGTTCAAAGGTCAAAGGTTTCTTTATTGTCACTCAGTTACACAACACCGAAATTCGTACTCAGGTCCGATGCAAGAAAGCAATAAAAAGGTTAAAAACAACACCACACATAAAACACATAAAAACACTTAAATACACGTTAAAAAACACAGTGCAGTTAAGAGTCCAGTATGGCAGTGAATGCAGCGAATAAATAACAGTCAGTAACATCAGTGCAGCGCATAGTGTCTAATGAACACCAAGTAGTTAAACGGGACAGATCAGCATGGTCAACTACCTGGAGGGGGCGGGGTGTGAAGTGGCATTGAAAAGGCCAGCGCTCAAAACGATCTTTCTGGTGCAATAGACTCTGTGCACCAGCTCCGTGATGTACTTCTGATCTCGACAGTGATTGGCAGGTCGGTTTACGGTCAACTTCCTGCTCCAGTCACAACAGCGGGTAAATGAATGGACAGGAAAAACTTGAACACAACTGTCAGAAAAAGGAGTAAATCTAACAAGGGATACTTTAAGTTCCACAGAACAGCGAGTGGATCCAGTGAATATTGCTGAGTGTCACTTTACACCAGATCAAATCACTATAATACAGACTCCCTGAACCCATTGACACAAAATGACAGTAGTGGTTCTAGTCCGGTCCAATAACCACTCCCTTGTCCTTTGGTTTATACTTTTGTCATCGTTTATAGTTCTGTACCCAATTTTTCTCAAATTTCAGGGCACTTCTGCGAGCCAGGGGTGGGAAGGGGTTGGAGTGTTTTTTACTCCAACTTCATTGTCATTCTGCTTTATTCCAGCGTCATTTCACCTCAAATGAGTGTCATAGTAATCTCGTAAATTGAGTAAATTTAATATGAGAGATAATTTTAAGTTCCAGAGAACGGTGGGTGGTTCGAGTGATCATCGCTGTGTGTCACTTTGCACCAGATCCAGTCGTTTTAATAGTGAAATAAGCTTCCACCGCAGTCCTAAAGACCCCGTCCTTCAAGTGCAGTGGATACACAAAATTTGTAGGATGGGGTTTGTTGTTACTCAGCATACAAAGACATGTGTCAGACATTTGGACAAGGATCAAATCAATAGTACTGCTAAGGGTAGATGGGTTTAACAACAAACCCCGTCCTTCTGCGATGCAAGGTCTTTAGGAATGTGATGAAAGTTTATTTTGCTATCACAGCAACTCGATCAGCAACAGAGCAACCAGAACCTCCTCAAACCAAAACTGCAAAATCCCATTCTGCACAACAACAGTCAGCATTCTCCTGTAAGAGCTCTAAACTCTGGAACTCACTGCCACTGGAAATAAAATCCATTTTTGAAGTTGAAATGTTCACCACCACAACTAAAACTTGGCTAAAGAAAAAACAAAACTGTATCCATTTGTAAATAGTGTATATTATGTGTAGATGAGAGAGTGAATGGATATTTTATATTATGCAAATACACTGCAGTAATTATAGACAATTTAATTGTGTTTTTAAATAGAATAGTAATTTTGTTTTTTGTCTACTTTTTTAAAATTTATATATTTTATTGTAATGTATTGTTATGTACTGGATTGTTCTGTAGAAAAGCCAAACCAGGGACAGGAGTTGGAAATTAGAACTAGCGATAAGCTTTATATGCATCACATCAGCTGCAAACCTGTAACTATGATTGACTGCATTGTCCCTGACAAGTAAATAAATGTATCCCTCATTTTAGATTTACTCCTTTTTCTGACAGTTGAAGAGCTCAAGTTTTCCTGTCCGTTCATTTCCCTGCTGTTGTGACTGGACCAGGAAGTTAACCAGAAACTAACTTGCTGATCACTGTCAAAATTGGAATGTCACCGAGCTGGTACACAGAGCCTCTTCCACAGAAACAGGGTTGACCATGGACCTGTGGAGTTGAATTAATAAAAAATTCAGACCCAAACATAGCATTTACAGTTTATGTTGACCACAGGGAAATGTTTTAAAATGCATAATTCTATTTAAAAAAGCAAAATATCACTCCTTTCAAATAAGTAAATGACCAAACATAAGTAAATGTAATGAACTTTCAATTGCACTACGTTAACAGATAACAGTGAACAAACAATCAGAATAGTACCTATGCTCGCAGTAATACAGTGTCCTTTTGACTTTAATATTGCAGTGGGCCTACACCATTTACTCTCCCACACAATACTATTATAGCTACTTACGACTTTACACTTTAAAAGATGCAGGACTGAGCGATGCTTTTGATCAGTGAGGAACCTTAATGCCATTTCACTCTTACAAGCCAAAAAAAGAGCTTAGTGTACCTGAATCAGTATTTCAAAGTGCAGATGTCTACTCTAAGTTCACCTGTTGAAGGAACTTGCGGATAGAGACAGAGGGTCAGCCACGTGCTGATTGGTTGACCAATCTCCGTGACTACACGCTTCCATACGTCATACATTACAGGGATGTCCTTTGAATAAGAAGTTTGACATTTTTTAAAACCACAAGAAAAAGACCAAAGAAAAAGGATGAATAAGAACAAGGATGTTGTCACACCTGGATTGATTGGAGCTGTTGGTCGGTGCTTTGGTGGTGGAAACACAAAACTAAGTCAGGCACTGGCTCTGAATCAGCCATGGAATCTGACTAGAGACTGACTAGAACCCCCGACAACCGAGCCCGAGTTGTGTCACCTGTATGTTAGCTGTGTGTCGGATAGATGTGCATGCAGGTACAATAATAGATACTAGGGATGTCCCAATCAGGTTCTTTTGCTCATTTGATTTTTGAACCGATACCAAGTCCCAATCCAATACCTCTATAATAGATTAAAAAAATAAAGAAGAGCAAGAAATGGATCCAGGACGTCCCTTATTTTTTTTATTTTATTCATTTTATTTTAATATTTAACCCTTAAACAGAGCACTTCTGTGGCATAGCTTGAACATTCAAGTAATAAATTAGATATATTTTTCACTTTGGACTTTAGTGCAACAGTAAATATTAAATAACAATATGTAAAATAAAAATGAACAGCACTTCAACTTAAAATACCCAGCAGGTATGTAAACAAATAAGAACATTAAAGTGCCACAGTGTTATAAAGAAAAGGCCAGTAAAGGGCTTTTAGGAACTGAATTCTTATTCTCCTCCTTTACTTTCACAGAAGGAAATATATGTTTTTCTTGATGAAAACCAACATCTCTACTTTGTCAGGTCTGAGCTTGTTCCTGTTCTCATCAAGGATGTTTACAACAGCACTAAAAAGTCTCTCACTGTCCACAGAGCTGCAGAGAGAACACAGATACTGGGTTGCAAACATACTCGTGCAACTACCTTCAAGCTGCTTCAGTGTTTTGTCCCGCTTGACAGCATTCAGCCAATAGTGTCACTGTAGCAAAGTAATGTCGTGTCGCACGCGTTGCCGTTTCTGTGTGAAGTAGAGAGGGCTCACTCATTGCCACCGCATAACTCTAGGTCTGATAAAAAGTCATGAAAATAAATATATCCGAGTCCTGATCGGGAGGTAACATCCGATTCCGATCCAGTCTGCAACCACGTGATTGGGCCCGATTTCCGATCACATAATCAGATCAGGACATCCCTAGTAGATACCCAATAATATCATGTAGCATGGATATTTAACCATAATATTCATGTTATTATTGTGGACTACCATACATCTATCAGCTCATAACCAATTTGAAACGGATTGGGGAAAAACCCTGTTTATCCTGGTTGAGTTTATTGTTGAAAAAAGAAGCCAAGCAACTAAACAAGATATTTGTAGTCAGAGCATTAATTTCAATCAAAATAATCCATACAGTCAGTTT
>JAPTGZ010000007.1:25248334-25259039 GCA_029814645.1 Fowleria isostigma | reverse complement strand
TTACAATAAATAGTGATAAGAAAAATTTATTTGGGAAGTGACACAGATGTCACACTGGGTCCTTATGGGTTAATATCGCAGAGAACAAACCACTTCAGACACTGACCATTTACTCCTGGCACAAACTATACCGTCAGTCTCATCAGTCATACCCCAATGTGTTCTGAAACTGTTAAGCAGGTAGACGCAAGGTTTCTGCAGGTATCATCAGATCTAATCTAATGCTTTTTAATGCCACTTTAAACATATTTAGTGTCCGTGTCCAACTGCAGACACAGTTTTACACATACATGATGGTTTACCGTCACCAGGCTTTAACCAAGTTCTGAATAGTTCCTCCTCGAACCACTTCTGCTGAAACTTGCATTTTCCCCATTTTTCTGACATTTACTAATATTTCCTCCACTCTTTCGCCACAGCGTAAGCACACTCACAGCACGTTGTATTCCAAGCATCCGATGTTGTGACTTCTTGCACCATCCATAAACAATAACCAATTAAAGGGTTCCACCTGTCAATCATCACATCATACTTCTGATCAAAATTATCAAATATAATCAAAATAAATCAGGAACAACCATGCTTTTTCCATTCAAGTGTATTTAATGCCTCTGGCCATCGAATTCAATTTTCAATTCAAAATTCAATTGATGCCATTTAATCCATTAAGTGACTTTTAATGCTTTTTAATGACAGGCAGAAACCCTGAGACAGCACAGCAAAACTGTTGCATTTAGTTTTAAAATTAACTTAAATAAGACACAACACATACCTGGCAGAAAGTATACAGTCTCATCATTAATACCTGAATGTGTTCTCACACTGCTCAAGCTAAAATTAAAATGCAAATTAGTTAACACACCACATGTTGATCAGGCTATGAATGAATAAGCAAAAACATCATCACTTTCAGACGAGAATATACTCGACCGATAGGGAGTTAAGTATTACACAAATGTAATAGTGTAAAACAACCACAGATATATAAAATTATGATAATTAATGCAAAAATAATGACGGAGCTGACCGTTTACTCACCAGGTAGAAAATACAGTGAACCTGTTGCTATCTCCATGGGGTACACGATCCCAGTGAGTAGGGATGCTGCATTTAATGACCATCAATAAAAATGTGATTAATACATAACAGTGTGAGAAATGACAAATGGAATCAAACATTCTGAATACAGTCATGTAAAAGAAATGATTAGACCCTATGTTTTCTTGAATTTCCTGCTCATTTGAATATTTGGTCCAAATAAAGGTACATTTGTTTGGACAAATATAATGATAACAACAAAAATATCTCATAAACGTTTAATTTCAGAGCTGATATCTATCCATTTTCCATGGTTTTCTTGATAATAACCAAAATCACATAAGTTCTTACATCAATAGCTGTTATTGTACTGACAAAAACACTGCTTTCATTCATTCCATGTTTTCTTTTCTGTGTTTTAGTCACATGATAGACACTGGAGTTAATACTTGATTGCATAACCATTTTTTTTGATGACTTTTGATGGTTTGATAATTTTTTTCCCACGACTGTATATAAAATTAAGATCACTGATGCAAAATAATGACGGGGCTGACAATGTGTACTCATCATGAACAGCACAGCAAAACTGTTGCTATCTCCCTCGGGTGCCCAACCTTACTCAGCTGAGGTACTCATCTAATGACCATCAATAAAATTGTAATTAATAAAATAACAGTGTGAGAGATGGCAAGTGGAATCACACAGTCTACAGTCGCAGAAAAATTATCAGACCTCAGAAGTAATCAAAAACAATGGTTATGCAACTCCCGTGTGTATCATGTGATTAAAACAGACAGAAAAGAAAACATGGAATGTCTAAAAGCAGTGTTTTTGTCAGTACAATGTCATAGATATTTTTGGTTTAGTTTATTTCGAGCTTATGCACTTCATGTACAGTGGCAATTCACATACATGCAGAATTATCAATACTGTTCATATACACCTCATACATGTGTACACAGATACATAAAAAGATTATCAAGAAAGAGAGAAAAAATACATACATAAAAAAGAGAGCATGTTATATACACAAGTCTGCACAAGATCCATACAAGAAAATCTGCAAATAGTGTTATACATCCAGAACTGTACATGAAGAATATACATATAAGTAGAAGAGACGATTATACTTGTAGATCTTGAATACTGATATAAGAACATATATAAAATATTGATGTAACAGCTTATGTGATTTTGGTTATTATCAAGAAAACCATGGAAAATGATAGACATCAGCTCTAAAATTAAACTACTATAAGATATTTTGTTGTTATCACTATATTTATCCAAACAAATGCCCCTTTAGTTGTACTAGGCATTAAAATGAACAAGAAACTGAAGAAAACAAAAGGTGGTAGAATAATTTTTTTACACGACTACGAAATTAAGATAATTAATGTAAATTACGACGTGGCTGACAGTGTGTGAACTCACCAGGTAGAAAACACAGTAAACCTGTTGCCATCTCCCCTGGGGTGCCCGACCCCAGTCAGCAGGGGTGCTGCGTTTAATGACCATCAATAAAATTGTAATTAATAAAATAATCCCACATTCTCTGTATATTTACTCCGTTACATTTGCATCGAATCTTAATTCATGTACGAGTCATTCTAGATTATCAATGGAGAAAAAAATGCAGTACATAAACATCAGTCTTTGTGCTGTAAAAAGCTTCATTTATGGTTTTTTTTTTTTTTTTTTTTTTTTTTTTAATTTGGCGAATGGAGGTAAAATCCACGGCTGGCGCGTCAGGTGGGTGATGAGTTTGGGAGCTTTTGGCGCATGAAACAACGTATGGATGCATGTGTAATCTAAAAAAAAATGAGACAAGACAATCGGAGGGAAAGAGAAGGAAGGGGAGGGAGTGGGAGTGGGGGCGGTGGTATAATGGGACTCCTGTCAGACTCGGTGTGAGGGACGCGGAGGATGGCTGTATTTACGCACCGGCTCGTCTCCTCCTGAATGTCCCCCTCCGCTGCTCCACCTGATCGGTCAGATGACTTAGTTTGTTCTGACGTTTCGGCCTGACCGGACCCTTCTCCTGGTTTATTTATCCACCGGCAGCTTTTCCAGGTGGATATTTTTTTATTTTTATTTTTTAAATTTTTGTTTTTGTTGTTTTTTTTTAATGCGGAACAACATGCGCGCAGGAAAACTTCCGATCCTCCAGATGGACGCGTTCGTTATTCTCATCTACTTCACTTATTCTGGGATTAAAGGTAAGGAGACTTTTATGATGACATGGAAATATATGTTACGTTTATATTTAAGTGGGAAAAAATAAGAAAAAGAAGAAGATGAGGTGACGCGTAAATTTTGGAGAAGTAGCTGCAACCGAAGGGCGTGAAATACTGGAGACACTAGAAATGTGTTTAGTTGTGTCCCCAGTTGGAATAAAATAAATTAATAAAAATAAAATAAAAAAAAGAGAAAGATAACACTTTTTTTTACATGTAAAAGTACCTATAAGGTTATAATAAGGGTTGATATCATTATAATAAACATGATAAAATCAAATAGGTTTCATTGTATATTAATATTTTCCTTTTGTTTTCTGTTCATGATAATATAATGTTAATGTTACTGTGCTTTTCAAACAGTAGGTGATGTCGTACTGACTCCTATCTCATGTATTTTTTCATTCATGTCACACTTGCTCACTGGAGACACTGGAAATGTGTCCAGTCCTGTCTCATCAGTCCCCAATTGGAAAAATTAAATAAAAATAAAAATTCAGAAACAGAGAAAGACACCTCCAAAATTGCCTTTAAAAGTACCTATAAGGTTACAATAAGGGTTGATGAGTTGATATCATTATTATTATTATAAACATAATAAGATCAAATAGGTCTAAGTCTATATCAGTATTTTCCTGTTGTTTTCTGTTCATGTTAATATAATGTTAACGTTACTTCACTTTACACACAGTAGATGATGTACTCCTGACTCCTATCTCATCTCTTTTTCATTCATATCACACTTGCCCACTCACTGGTTCTCTCCACTTCCCACCCTCTGAGTCATGTCTAGGCATAGCCTTCCTCTTCCTCCTCTTCCTCTTGCATCTGTCTCTCATCTACACATTTCATTGATGAAAATAATGGAGCGAATGTGAATGTGCATCCCCAGCCTCGACTAGAGCCATGGTGAAGTTTATTGCATCTAATCAGGGTCCAGTCTCTGATGGATTGTTCTGTTTGTGATTGTTGGAAATCACTGAGCTTATCGATGATCAGTGATTAATGACTCCCTGATCTGACAAGAGGGAAAATTTATAGTATAGCACTTACGACAACAAAAGACACATTCCCCAGGTGGTAAGTTCAGCCAGGATTTTTAAGGAAATTAGTGTTTGTAAAAGCTTACTTTATGGATTCACCCTGGATACTATAAATAATTAAAAAAGACAATGATGAAACTAATTATACATGTAATAGGAAAAGTAATGAGGAAGATATCCAGTGGGATTATGTTTAATCTCTTACACAAACAGTTAAATATGCAATACAAATGGAGAAATGTCATCGACATCTCATCATGTCTGGATTTTCTGTTGAGTTAATGGAGGGTTTCCCTGTGAACTGCTCAGATTGTGTGATATTTATTATTTTGCATGATCCAAAATTATGCATTTGTGACTAACTTTTAGTCAACACATGATTCCACCTCAGTAAATAATAGATGGTGTCCACTTTACTGGAAAAAAAAAGCCATTGTGTGATTGGGTTAAATATGATCTCTTTAGTTTTGCACAGATTTAATGTAATGTGCTGTACAAAACCAATTATAGATAGATAGATAGATAGATAGATAGATAGATAGATAGATAGATAGATAGATAGATAGATAGATTTAATTTACATATGTATTTCATATTAAAGTTTAAGGATCAGTGTTAGTATGAGAACTGAAAAGTAGAATCAGTGTATCCCCATATTTAAGGTGAGCCCAAAAGTCCATCTGTCACTACTGCAGTATTTTGGTCAAAAAAAAAAAAAATCTTTAACTATTACATTGTTTTTACTGATATACAAACCTAAGCTTTATGTCAGGATGTATGTTCAGACAAAGTGCTGATCATAATAACACTTGTATTGAAATCAATGACAATTAAGGTGATTTATTTCTTAGATAAACAACTCAAAGAAACTAAAAAAAAAAAAAAAAAACCCAATTAAAATAAAAATAATTTTTAAAAAAAGAGCACAGGCTGTCATTTGTTGGCATAGGATCCCATAAGTAAAAGATGTGATATATATATATTCTCTTTAGGTCTAGAATGTTTTAGAAGAATGTGAATGAAACAGTATTCCCTGTTACAGTAGGTGGAGGCAGACGCACGGCGGGGGGATCTTAATAACACACATTTCCTTCACTTGAATGGAAATTACTTTGACAAAAAAAATGCCCTTTATTCTGTGGAGGAGGAAATTGAGCAAGTATGATTGTAGGGGTTTGGAAGGTGTTTGGTAGCTCTACCCGCTGCAGTCAGCTGTACCTCAAACCAGCAGGAGTTTGGATGCAGTGAGTCGCTGCAGCCACTTAGATGCAGCCATTACACCTACACCGCTTTCAGATGCTGCCACTGCATGTCAATGAATTTGAAGCGCAGTATTTTTTCATGACTTTTGACATTTCATATCAAAATAATTTTTAAATGAACCCTTTCATGTATAGTGGTCACTTACAACGAAAAACAGTCCAAAGCTGTTCTCTTGTGCAGTAAAAAATGATTAAACCACCCTATGCTTTCTTCAGTTTCTTGTTCATTTTAATGCCTGGTACAACTAAAGGGACATTTGTTTGGACAAATATAACGATAACAACAAAAACAGTTTAATTTCAGAGCTGATATCTATCCATTTTCCATGGTTTTATAGATAATAACCAAAATCCCACAAGTTCCTACATCAATATCTATGACATTATACTGACAATAACAGTGCTTTTATTCATTCCATGTTTTATTTTCTGTCTGTTTTAGTCACATGATACACACAGGAGTTAGTACTTGATTGCATAAACATTGTTTTTGATAACTTTTGATGGCTAATAATTTTTTCTGCAACTGTATATTCATAAATTTTGTTGCTTTAGTTCCACGGCAACCAACCCAGTGGACCCTTTTGCATCATCTCATACACTCTAATTCATACCATTACTTTAACTTTGCTGTTCTAGGTAAACCTGATCTGCACTTACCTATTTGACTGTAAAGCAATTGCTAAATGTTCTAAGACTATTATCAATAGGGTTTGGGTTTTTTTTGTTTTTTTTTTACAAAAAGTTAGGTTTTTTTTGCATATTATCTCCATGAAATGAATTATTACTAGTATTACTGTTTGTTAAAATTTGAGAAAACATAAGATTAGCAGCATTATTTTTTTTCATAGTTTTCACACAGTTTATCGGTTGATTTAGTTGCGGAAAAAAAAATTAAACCATCAAAAGTCTTCAGGAACAATGGCTATGCAATCAGCTACTAACTCTTGTGTGTATAATGTGACTAAAACAGACAGAAAAGAAAACATGGAATGAATAAGAGCACTGTTTTTGTCAGTGCAATGTCATAGATATTGATGTAAGAATTTATGTGATTTTGATTATTATCAAGAAAACCATGGAAAATGGATAGATATCAGCTGTGAAATTAAACTCCTATGAGCTATTTTTGTTGTTATCATTATATTTGTCCAAACAAATGTACCTTAAGTTGTACCAGGCATTAAAATGAACAAGAAACTGAAGAAAACAAAGGGTGGTTTAATAGTTTTTCCACAACTGTACATGTTTCTTTGCTTCTTAAATTCAACCCATGGTGTCCAGCTGAGTGGACATGAAAAATAGGTTTCTAAAAAATCAATTGCATTGTTTTTGCCAAGCCTAAAAAAGAATAATAACACTCAGGAAAATAACTTGATTAAGGTTGTCATAATTCATAAAAGGGTTAATGTTAATGTTAATTTCGTTGCTCTAAAGTGCATGGGGGACGGGCATTGAGTTATATATATACAGAACATAAAATATGTGATCTGGTTAAATTAAATTTGAGGTCCGACCTGCACACATTTTAATTATCTGTAGTCGCTGCGGCATGGCATTGAGGCCAAAGTTGTTTAGTTATTTTGTTGTATCATTATTATTATTATTATTATTATTATTATTATCATCATTACACAGATGAGATAAGGGACAAAGGGAAAAAACAAAAGTGAGATAGGCAGCCGCTGGAAAAACCAACCAAACAGAGCAGAAAATCAGCTGAGCAGAGGCTGCCCTTATGAACCAATAGTAACATTTTTAGGAGAACTTTGTGTCAAACCTTTACACTCAGTACAGTACAAAAACACACAACAGGATTCTAGTCCATGTTGTCATCACAGCCTCCCTTTAGGTTACATATCAGGTTTCAGCTTTTGTTTTGTTTTGTTTTTTCTTGGCTGCATTTCTCTACTGTTGTGGTCAGTCTCATACACTATCTAAAAAAAATCAACATAAATCTGAATTTTAGAATCAAAAGTAAAAAAAAAAAAAGGTGACTATGACCAGGGTAGAGCAGTGCTGTGAGCAGAGACCGCGCTCTGAACGCTGGGTCTGGTTGTTTGTGGTAGGAGGTCGGGCGTCATGACTGGGGAATGCATCATAACTGAATAATAACCTTGAACTGTTGCAGCTGCTAAGACGTGTTAAACATCACAAACGTCTTACTACAGGGCACAAAGCGAGTCCCGGGAATGTATCGGCGATGTGACTGTGGCTGCGTGTAACAAAAAAAAAAAAAAAGAAGGTGATGATGATGTGACGATGTCTTCCTCAAAGTCACAGCTGGAGACAAATGTTGCTGGAGGCTAAAGACAAATGTTGCTGGAGGCTAAAATACAGATTTAAAGGCAGAGAATAAGGCTTTTCATCAGTTTGGTGGTTGATTGGTGAAGGGTTCGGCCTCGGACATTTATATTTTTCTTCTGAAGTTGAATTTTTTTTCTTTTTTTTTGCGCGCGTCTCTGCTTTTACTCACCTGTCCACCACATGTCCAGAGTGTGGACGTCGTCGTTCTTCATCACCCTGGTCCGCCCTTGACCCGGCTGGTGCACAGTGGTGTCTGATTCTACTATACTCAGAGGATCAAATCAATGCACGTGCTCAGTTTTAAACATAGCAACACAAACAGGATTTACAGTAGATGCACTCCAGTACATACACACTGATATTCTACTGTTATTATTATTCTATCAGTATCATATCCTGAATTACACCTTTTCTCAATATGCTGATACTGTAGTTTTTTGGGTTTTTTTTTTGTAATTTTAGATTTCAAGATGGGTTTTTTTATAGGAAAAAAGTAAAATAACAAGAACATTTAAAAAAGGGTGTACGCAATCAAATAAAATACAATAATAATAATATACAGGGAAATGCAGTTTTATAAAGGAAAGAAAATATATAAAAGAAGAAAAAGAAAAAGATTTACACTGTAATACATGTAATAACAACATTCACAAACTTTCATTTAGGAGCAATAACACTTCACTATTCATTTTTGTTTTTTTTTTTGTTTTTTTTTTACAAATATCTATTATTTTTAATTCCATTATTATCAATAAAACAACCAAGATGCATCAGCAAACAGATTTTAGGAATTACATAACCCAATATTCTAACAATTGTTGAGTAGATATTATCCTAAAATAATGCAAGTTTAGGACAAAACCAAAAGACATGTGTATGATTTGCATTAACATCTCCACATTCTCTGTGTTTGTCTGTTGTATTGGTCCTAAATCCACATTACTTTGTTTAATGTTGGTGATGGTGTTGGTGTATATGTGCTTTTTGGGTTTTTTTTTAGGTATTGAAATTGCTTTTATTCACATTGTTTTTATTTATCTGGTTTTCTATGCATTATCTTTTATTCTTTACTGTACAGTGTCCTTGGGTGTCATGAAAGGTGCTTATAAATTAAATTTATTATTATTATTATCATTATTATTATTATTATTACACATTTTATTTCTACCAAAGTAAATATGCTGACATTTTTACATTTTAATCTCAGAATGTTTCTGTACATTGTGCGTGTTATTTTATTAGGGTTTTTTTTGTTTTGTTTTTTTTAAATAAAACTTGGTTAATTTATTTCAGTGTGTGTATAAGTGCTTTTTGGACATTTTGATCACATTTTAACAATACTACTCATTTTGGTACAGTAACTGTGATATGAAATTTTCATTACATTACATCCCTATTTGTGTCTAATGAGTAGATACTGATACTACAGTTTAATAAGGATTATTTGTATATTTTTTACAGTGCATTTGTAAAATGTGTGTGTTTTACTGTAGGTTGTGACACATGAATTCAGTTTTCAGTCATGTTTAGACAGCTGAGGCAAAGACAACTATCCTCTCTTCACTCTAAGAGAGATGGAAGCTCCAAAGAAAAGTCAAATGAAGAAACACATACTTTAAATAAAAGAAGATGTTTGGGGTTTGTTTTTTTTATAAGTGGAAAGCCTGCCCTTTTCTAGAAGTTGTTTGAAGGAATGAAAGAGGGAGGCTGAGATCATACAGTCGAACATCTGCCGCCAGTGGAAAACTTTGAAAAACCCTATTTTTGATCAATGGAGCATTAGAAGAATATTTATTTTCATTAAATCTGATACATATTTGATGTTTTGTAATGTGGCTTTTTCAGTTCTGCACAGGAGGAGGTGGGACCAGGTGTGCACGAGCCATTTACACTTCCATAAACACTCTGTCTGCTGAGTATGATGTATGATGCATGATTCCTCCACTAGACCGAGACAAACATTCCTGTAGAGTAAAATCCATTCTCTCATTAATTCTCAGAATGTCACATTTTGACCCAAGACTGTATATGGAAAAACTACAACCAACCAGCAATTTGGACGCAATTGCTGTTTTTTTTTAGTGTCTCAGACTTTGTAAAGTTTCAGTACTTTTATTCTGGAGGCATTTTACTTGTAAATCAGTGATATTTTTGAGGGGGGTTGCATAAAACATATCAGGAGGATGGCTGATTTGAACTCATTTTCAACATTTTATAGACCAAACAGTTAAACAAATGATTGAGAAATTAGAGAGTCAAATTATGCTTAGTAAATGCATGTATGATTTGTTCATTTGTAAATGAAATTTGTGGTTTTATTTTTGTTTTTTTCTTTTTCTAAACTTGGGTAGAAAAAGATTATTATCACTTTTTTTTTTATCATACCTGTGTTTAATTTTGCTCTGATTGTTTGACAGTCAAAACAAAAATATAAAGTTATTATTTTGGTTTTATTATTATTGTCAAAAGTCAAAGTGTCTTTATCGGTCTCCCATGGGAGAAATTACTCTTGGACAGAGGGGGTCCGCTGCACACAAACCACACATAATCATACATACATACTCATACAACAATAAGAATCAGAATAAAACCATCCAGAATAAAAAACAGAAATAATTCAGATTCAGAATTCAGATTCAGAAAACTTTATTTATCCCTTGCAATTCATTTGCAGCTTACCACAGACATCAGCCAGACATCAGCTCACAACCAAAGTGCAAAGTGACGTAGATAATCATAAGCAATAAATAAATAAGTGCACAAACATGGGACTATTAAAAGCAACTACAAATAAATGCATTTATAAAATCAACAA
>JAPTGZ010000007.1:25206866-25218927 GCA_029814645.1 Fowleria isostigma | reverse complement strand
TGATTTTTGGTAAACTTTTGGGGGGTTGTGGGGGGGTATGGAGTGATATTTTGTTTTTATTTAATTTAGTTTTTATGTTAATGTATTTTTCTTGTTTGTGTTTTGTACCTCATGTTTTTTCTATTCTTCATCTACAATTTTTTTTATATGTTTGAAGAAAAAAATAAGAATGCATTATGACCTAACTGCTCATGTCTATATGGGTGTACATCCCCCACACAATGTGTATGCTGTAAACATGTAATTGTATGACAATTTGCTCTAGTAAAAACATTTGAAATAAATTTAGACAATGGTAGTAGTGCTCCATTGTCACACCCTGATCTTCTAATGTTTATGACAATATGTTGATGATTTAAAGTAGAAAAGAAACCTAAAAGTGCATGTGTAATCAGCTACAGGACAGACAGCAGAGCTGCTGTAAATGGGCCTCGTCTGTTAAAACACCTGGAGGTGTAACTGTCTCACACAACAATCATTCTTTTTCTTTTTAGATCATATCAGGTCATCGCTTTACATTAGGTCATCATTAAAGATCATGATAGAGGTCATCTGGTTCTTATGAAACCAACTTTTATTCAAGGTATTGAATGTCTTCCATAAAATCCATTCAAGCAGAACAGCTTCTGTGACGTGTACTCATCTAATGACTGAACTCATCCATCTTAACTTTGATGGTTTACTTTATACTTCTGAGAGAACCTCACAGGTGTTTTTTTTATTGCACTCACATTTCCCTTTCACCTTTTTCTGTTATTCAGGGACCTTGAAGGAAACCAGATCAAAACCCTCAATTACTCCATCCTGGAAACGTGTAGTAAGCTTGAAGTTCTGTGAGTATTCCATAGAAACATACAATAAAAACCAAAACATCTGAGAGACATCCTGACCATGGTAACATGGGTGTTTTTCTAAAAATAATCTTTCCCCCATTGTTTAAAAAAAATCTGTTCATATTTTCTATATTGTACAAAATATACACAAAATGCAAAAATCAGCGCAAACATTCAGACAGACCTTTCAGACTTTAGAAGAGGATCATGGATACAGCAGACGACTTCAGCCTGTCATGAGTGCTGGCTCAGGATTTGTAAAATGGGTTTTTCAGATGATATAATTTTTACCACAACACTACATGTGTGTTTTTGCTGACACTGACACTTGCTGACACTAACCCAGAATTCAAAATACAAACAAATAGTCCCACTCAAGATCCACCTATCCATTTTCTGTGGGTCACTGGGGAGCTGGAGTCTATCCGGGCTACCCTCAGGCAAAGGTGGATGTGTCTGCATTCATAACAGGGCAGACACAGACGAACAACTAAGTACTCTTACATTCACACTAATGGGAATTTAGATTGACCAGTAAAATGCATGCCTTAGGATGGTGGGAGGACGCCGGCGTACCAGTACTAATTAGTATCTTTATAAAATCAGCCCTTGTGAAGCTTTTGCTTGATCAACAAATCCTAAAAAGATTCACTGGGCCTAAAATACAATCTGTTTTTGAAGTTCCTATTCTGAGTCACATTCAGTTTATATCTCTTCATTGACTCGTCCAATTTGGTTCGTTGAATATGAGGAGTTCAGTAACTGAGTGAAAAATATTGACGAGGAAACCATAAAACTGGGACTGTGATTTTATAAGACACTGGAGGAGTTAATTTGTTATTTTGGCTGGAAAAACTCACAAATTCTCTATGTTTACACACACATACCAGCTTGTCACACTTATCTGCTTTCAATAGTTTAATGAATTGGACACAGATTCAGAGATTTTAACAACCTCACAGTCAAGCTGAAGGAATATGTTCTTCAGGGCAAAACAAACAAATATAAGATGAGCCAAAGAAGAAACAAACTGCACCATCTCCTCTGAATATTATTATTATTATACATATATAATTATTATGCTTTGTCCACACTAACAGATATTTTCAGACACATTTCAGCATTTTCTCCTGTTTGTAACTGTGAGTAAGGAAAATGAAGAGATTAAAAATCAGTGGTATCATATCCCAATACACACATGCTATTGTTATTTTATCTAATAAAAAAGCATGTGATATATGTCTGGGGGTAGGAGTTCATAAGTTTGTCCTTCCCACTCCTTTTGGGCAGCACAAAAGGCTTATTACTGATGTCATATATCATGTAAACTACATTACCTGCTCAAATGAATAGACTGAATCTGAATTTACATGTATATATTTAGGAAAATTTCCATATTAGAATGGACAGAGCATATGACTTGCTGGACAAAGGGTTATATGGCGGGAAAAAAGAATAATTTGCAGCAAAAAAATAAAGCTCAGGATAAAGTATGGAAGATATATATGTTTTGTGCCAACGTGATGTTTGTGTTGGAGTGTGTATTTTCTTTGGGAGGTGAAGAAGTCAGCATGAGGCTCAAAGATCCCGGTACATTTTTAGTACTGTAGCTTTACTGGTAGCAGTATTGGTAGCACAAGTCAAATATGGACATATTCTTTCCCAAACAGTCACCAGATTTTCTTTCAAATAACCCCGAGTTTCTTCAAATCACAAAAGGAACCCGATTTTAACACAAAAACAAATATATGGTCACATGACTCTATCAGAATAAGCTCAGGATCAAAAGTCAGAGCTAAAATACAATGATGTGACAGATGAAAGTAATCAGACGAGACTATAAAGAACTGGATATGTTCAGCATGTACTGTGCTACTGACACAAGATAAGTATCATGCTTCAGTAGGTTTTGATTAAAGTGTGACTAATGAACATAACCTGTCTGATCTGAGGAAGGAAGGGGTTGTACTTTTCACCTGTCTGTGACTCCAGGGCTGCGTTAATTTTTGGTTAGTATATTTTCTCTCTGTGTTTAGGTTAATTTAAATCTCTTTCACTGCAGTTAAGTGTAATATCCTCAGAAAGATTGATGCTGTAGCTTACAGTTTTAAAAAAATTATCATTTTAGATGAGTCTATTGGTTAGAGAAAATAAAGATGTTTTATTTCCGTTTTGCATTTTTTATTTCTCTCTATTGAAATAGATATAAAAACTGGACAGAATTTCCATGTACTATGTTTGTGTCTCTGGATTCTTTTATTTTTCTACTGTAGATAATTCTCTGTAGTATGACACAAGCCCAAGTGACACCTGGAGGACATTAATCATTGATGTGATCTCCTCAGAGAACAGGTGTAAATCCGTCAATCTGTCCGTCTAATTTTACTCCACTGTGTGTCAAGATGTCAAGATGACATGTGAGTGTGTGTCAGCCTCGGCTGGCTAAACAGTCTGTCACCATGATTTACAACCTAAAGGGCACTGGACTGACTGATCCAGGCGCTGACAAGAGAGGTTTCCTCTTGTTCATGTCACTCTAACTGTTGTGGAAGATGACAAAACCTGTCAACTAAATACACTGCAAATATGGGAGTGTTAACTATAAAATAACATTTCCTATATTAGTTTTGACAAATAAAAGGTGTCAGAAAAGGTGTTCTGACTGAGTACACCTTCAGCCACATTGGTGGAAGAGATTCAACACACCTGTGGAGAATGAATGTTCTGAAAACTTAAAGAACCACGACAGAAGGGAAGATCTGAGGATTTCTAAAGAGCTACACTGTAAACATTTGACCCTCACAGTGTTGAAACTAACACTTATGTGGTGAAATTAACATTCGCAAAGTGTCTCTGCATCCACACTGTACACTGTCAAGGTAACACTTTTGAAAATATTTAAATCTTAACACCCAGTTTTAGTTGGTTCAACACTCTTTATCATTAAAAAGTAACACCACACAACACTTTCCAGTGTTGAATCCACACTGCACTAGTGTTGGTGCTGGGACAAAAGCGTCACTTTTGACACTGTATCTCAACACCAACACTAATGTGGATACAACACTGGAAACTTGTTGTCTGGTGTTACTTTTAACAATAAAGAGTGTTGAACCAACTAAAACTGGGTGTTAATATTTTAACATTTTCAAAAGTGTTACCTTGACACTGTACAGTGTGGGCACTTAGATCCACTTTGCAAGTGTTAATTTTAACACTGTACGTGTTAAATTGACACTGGTATTTTTGCAGTGTACATGCTGATAAAATTGTTGGTACTGCGTCTATACTCATACCCACTGTAATTCAATATTTTAATGCATATGTCATTGATGAGTTATGATATAATATGTAAAGCGATTTTCCTTTTTCATAATAGCATAAAACATCATCTTTGTTTTTATATACATTTATTTTTATTTATTGTTCCTCTTTTTATTAGAAAAGGGGGAAAATAGCAAGAAATTCTGCCATTTTTTCCTTTGATATTGGCTTCTGCAGCTATAAATTTGAACCAACAGTATCAGAAATATTCTCTGACAGTCTGTCTTTGTTAATAAAAATAAAATGAGTTATGGGACAAAGTTTCTGCTGGAGGATGAACACCAGCCAAATTTCTGAAGTCAGAAGCCACAAAGAAACTTTCATTAATTTTTAATCAGTGTAAAATCAATAGGTAGGACTTTTAAACTTTAGGGAGTGCCTGACAAAAAGTTTTATATACACTAGAAACTCAATGTGTTGTATTTTTAATCAGATACAGGTTTAGTATTAGCGGTTAAGGGCGTTGTGGGAATACTGAGCCGTAGGTTTCAGATATTGCCTTAAACCAGGTTGGATTTAGTTCCAACAGGGATTCATCATAAGGGATTGAAGCAGGACTTTGTATCACAGTGCAGTGTTTCTGACAGCGCTCTGCCCTGTCCAGAACACTGGTGAACAACAGGATCCGAAGAGTCCCTGAAGACACGTTCAAGTCCCTGTGGAAACTGGCTGACCTGTGAGAATGTGCTCTCATCACTAACATAGACAGTCATTGCAGGCTATTTTCCAGTTTCTGTCAGTCTTTGTCACATTGGTTTATTGTTTCCATTTTGTTTTTCCTTGTCTATTTCACTCCTATAGAAACCTGTCCAGCAACAGAATTAAAGAGCTGCCTCAGAAGACTTTCAAGAGTCTGTCCAAGTCTCTCCTTAAACTGTGAGTAAAGGTGGCTTTGGCCTAAAACACAGCAGTGCTTCTATTCCAAGTGATTTTTTGGTCCACCTTGTAATTCCCCTCTGTTGGTCAGATCTCAGGTCAGATAGAAGGTAATAATGTCTACTGTGTCAGGCTTTGGTTGACAGCAGCGACTGACATCTCATTCACTTGCTTTAAAGTTTGTGTTTATTTAATAAATCCCTTTTTTTTTTTCAGAAAGATAGCACAATTATAATAGATGTTATACTATCAAGGCCTATGTAGTTTGCCATATTTACAAATTAGTGAGGTAGTGTTTGGCATTGTCCCACCTTTGATCCCTCACAGGCAGGCCTGATCCATTTGGCTGCTGGGGCTCCTCCCCTTTTGTCCAAACATGGTCACTTTGGCTCTAACATGCCAACATGTCAAACAATGCACATACTGGCCTCAAAATGAGGGTTCAGAAACTAAAGAATTCAACTGCATTCCAAACCCTTTTAAAATAGAAACAGGATACAGTAGTAAAACACAGGTATTGTATTACTATTTATTACAGCTGTATATATACATATATGTGTGTGTGTGTGTGTGTGTGTGTGTGTGTGTGTGTGTGTGTAGATATACATATCCCCATTTTATTTTTTATTTTTAATCTAAGGGGTGCAGAGCCAAGGGTGCCAGTTGGTAAATCTACCATTGATAAAGGAGCTAATTAAGCAACTTTACATCTTCCTCTTTTTTCCCTCCCAAGTCTGTTTATTAACATTTTTTAAAACAGAAACAACATAAAATGAAAGCAATACAAACATAACAATGATAATAATAATAATAATAAAAATTCAATCAATTGAAAAATAAAGTACACACAATTCAACATGAACAAATACATGCATACATGAACATACACATGTATAAACACATATCCGTAACTATAGAGTGTATAGACCATAGTTGGTGGTCAGTCTGCTGCCCTCAACATCACCCTCTAGATTCCCAGAGTAGATAATAAATTAATCAAAGCTCTCGGTGAATTCCAGCCCCTGTACATTCTTGATAAACAGGTTCCTCATCCTGTTAAATTCCCTCAGGTTGCCTCTCACCAAAATAAAGGACGTCCTTCACCCACAACATATAAGAAGGAGTTAGATTCGATTTCCGCTAAAGCAATATCAAGTGTCTGGCTAGGAAAGTATTAAAGGCTGTGAAGGCTTTTTTTTTTGTGAAGAGTGGAAGTGTGAGTGAGGTGACCCCAAACAGTGCCGTCATGGCTTTGGGTTTAACTAATTTTCCAGTAACCTTCAACAATACATGAAACACATTCTCCCAGTAGGACTCTAAAGCTGAGCAAGACCAGAACATGTGTGCATGACTGACAGGTAATCAGTGACACCTGTCTCAAGTTGGGTTAATGCCCTTGGAGAGTTTAGATAATCTAACCTTTATGAAATGGGAGCGGTGTATGATTTTAAATTTAATTTGTCCATGTTTAGCACATTTTGAAAATTTGTGAACTCTGCCAAAAGCATCCTCCCAAATCTTTACACCTTCCTAACTGCCCAAGCTAAATTGTCAACATACCAGGGAAGGAAAAATGTTAACCATCAAAACTTAATTCATTTAGTCACAGAAAGCTGCCACAAACAGCAATGCTGGCTCTTATTTTACTGTTATTTATGTAAATTATATATATAATTATTTATTTCACCTTTTTTGGCCGTGAATATTGGTTAACTTCAGTCATGGTTATGTGTACTGTTCATTTATGTTTCCTTCCATCTAAACCCTGGGAGTTCAGCTTGACTTCCTCATATTTGCCTTTTGTGGGATGCAGGCTGAGGTGTTTGAGCCTCAACACTCACTCTAGTGGTACAAAGTACAGCAAAGATGGTACAGGCCGAAAGTTTGGAAATGACATCTGCAACACAATAATACAGTGTCAGTTTTTGCGTGTCAAATGATAGTTTTAGATTAGGCTTGAATATTTTTAAGTTGAAATAATAAATAATAAATAATGAATAATTAATGAATAATTAAAATAATAGTGTTTTCTGATTTTGTATCCTGTGCCAGGAGCCCATGGTTAGTATAAATCTCTATTTACCATGTACTGAGTTAAGAATATCCTCTTTTTTTTTCTTGTAATCACACATTTGTGTTATAATGCAGGATCAAAAACACCGCAAACATGTACAACGTGTGGTATTTCTTACGCTTGCCAATTTTCAATCACTTCGACGTACAAATTAATGTTAATGTAAACAGCTTTTGTTTCATCTCTTCAGTTTCATTTTTAACTCACAGGCTGTTTGGACATTCATATTCATTTATATTCATTTTGTGTGACCATGCAATTGGTATGTCTCTGTACACATCATAGCCTATAATACGAAACAATGATTCAAGGTTGAAGAATTTAGATTTCACCAGCAATTATAATGACCCCTCTGTCCATGTTTCGCACAAAACCAGACGCGAAAAAGGGAGAAAGTTGACAGATGTTTTGTAGATCAGTGAATTTGCTGACATTTTACTCATGAGGATGGGAACATGATAGTCTTGGACTAAAATTCTGTCGAGACTTCTCATTACATTTTTTTTCATCATTCAGATTTGGTTCGATGTAAACAGCAATTCATCACTATAGCAGCATACGCACTGTTGAAATGTGAAAAATAAATAACTCCTATTAGTGATCTGCGTCATCTGTGATGTTTATCTTGTTTTTATACATCAGTAAGGGCAGACTGTACAGACTGAATGTATTTACCAGACATGAGTTTGTTTAATATTGTGAAAATAAGTGGATGTTTGGTCTGCTATCTTGCTGTCTGTGCCAACAGCAATTTACAGAAGCGGTTTGTGGTTTGAATGTCCCTAAAGATTACAATTAAAAACAACAGGATCCTGTTCACACTGGATTGTAAATGCTTGATCGCTTAACGCTTTCTTTCTCGCTGTAATTTTATCCATATGTTTGCATCTTTTACATCTTTAGCCAAACTTATATGGAAGTATAGCTCCAAGTTATCAAAGACATAAATTAAATACATAGACAAACAACAATGTTGTGGTTGTCTTTACATTTATGCACTTCTACTTAATTGGCATGGTAAAATAATTTAATTTCCAGAACAGTCTGACTATTTTTCATATTGCAAATTTTTTTTCTTTTTTTTCAATTATATTCATTGAATTTGATTAGATTTTTACAACAATTAGCTCAGCACAACACCTGGTTTATATGAAAATTAAAATATGAAGGTGTTAAAAAAGAAAAATCCAAGATAAAGCAAATAGTACATAATATAGATTTGTAGTGAGGATAAAACAAAGATCAGACAATCAAGCAGTGACAGGTGAGATCAGTAGGTTAAGGTCAAGGTAACTTTATTCATACCCGGAGGTAGATTTTTTTCTGCAGTAACAGGAGAGGGCATCAGAATTCTATAACGTTAAGACGAAACACAGACACAGAGGACAATACCAGATACACATGGGCAAGTACTTCACAGAGGCTCACTGATCTGGACTCAGATAAAAAATACAAGTTAAAATACCAGGACAATGTCAAACCATAGTCCCTAGGGGGATTCAATAAAAAGTTAAAAGGTTACGAAGTGTACAATGACTTATTTAAAAACAAACAGCAGCATTACCCTGAAAAGAAAATGACCCCTGTAATAAATAGAAACAAATAATAAACTTCAATAAAAAAGTTTTAAAAGTGTACAAAGACTTGTTAAAAACAATAGAGAGAAATAAATAACTGATAGCGTGGTCCTAACTTGTCTGTTATTTATTTGTCCCATGTATGGTACCATGTTTTTTATGTTTTTATCTGCTTATAACAGGTTTTTACTGGCATTGGCATTTTTAATAATATTTAACTTATATTTTAATTTTTTTAAGTATATCTTAGTGATATCTAATGATTTGATTTTATTTATCTTAGTCTGTTTTTTTAACTTTTTATTTTAGTCTTTTAACCATGTTCAGTATCTGTTTTAGTACCTGTCCATGTCTTTTGTATGTGCTGTTCTTAAATTGTCTTTCATATATGCTGTGTTTTTAATATTTTAATGTTTGATGTTGTATGTTTTGAGATGCGGCCTCTCCAGGCTGTAAAACAAATCTACCTACGGGTATCAATAAACTCACCTTGAACCTTGATAGATTCTAATAAAAGGTTAAAGGTTAAAACATGCACAAAGACTTATTTAAGAGAGAAATGGCAGTGAGGACAAAGATTTTCCTATAGTGCAGGGATTCCCAAAGTGGGGGTTGAGACCCCCAGGGAGTCACGAGATGCCAACGGGAGGGGGGGGCTGAAAGGATTTGACTATGAAGGTGGTCTCTCTGAACATCTCAAGGCCAATAAATGTTGTAAAACCAACACATTAACCTCAGTAAACATTACCACAACCGTCCTGAACCCCTGCACATAAATCAGAACACAATGAGTAAAATGTCCAGTACCCACAATGCAATGTGGCAGATATATTCCACAGTATCATTTAAATTGTATGATGGTTGTTTTTTTGTGTCTTTATGTTTGGATAAGCCTTTTAGTGCAAGAGTTCTGTGTATACATTTTATTTGATTTTTTTTTATCTTTCAGTCACTTTAAGGATAGTGGGGGTCCCCAGTCTCTGACACCATTATTTTGGGGGGTTGTGAGTTTAAAAGTCTGGGAACCCCTGCTATAGTTGGTGGTTTTTAATATTTGGACCCTAAGTAGTGATCTTACTGTGAACAGGCACCAAAAATTTTCAGTCATTGATGACGCATGAAACATAGAAGTGACTGATGAGTTAGTGAAACAAAGATATGCAGTCCTAATTCTAATAAACTGTGCCTTTGAGGAATGAAGTAAACAGGTTAAGTATCCCATCGGGAAGCATTCCATAAGGATTTTATGCCAAGTTGTTTTAGTAGGAGGTTTGTCATTGGTCCAAGACATGAAAATATTTTTCCTTGCAGCATGTGTGAGGATATCATAAAGTCTTTTCAAGCTGGTGATGTCCTGACTCGGATGTCCCAAGAGTAGAGATAAAGGGTCCAGTTTCAAAGCCACTCCAAGAATCTTTTCCACATCCTGTAAAATATCTACCCAACAGGATTGAATTTGTAGACATGACCAGACACAGTGTGTGTACGTCCCTATAGTAGTGTTGCACTTCAAACACAGGTGTGAAAGTCAAGGATTCATCTGTTGTCTTTTATTAGGAGATTTGCCCACAGTGCAGAACTTTGAATTACAACAGTCTTACACACTGAGTTTTTTTTAGTAGATTATGTCCCATTCTTCTTTACTGATGTCTACACTGAATTCATTTTTCTGCACCTGTGCTGCACTATGAGTGCTTGTTATGTTCAGATAGATAGATAGTTTATTTGTCATTTTGCAAATTTACATCAAAGATGCTCTGCGGAACAAAATGCCTATGCATAGACCTTACAAAACACATATCAATTACATAAAAGTGCATCAGTGAATAAATAAAAACTATAAAAACCATTAAAACCAAGATAATAAATAGATAATGAAAAAAAAAAATTATATTATATATGCATGTCTTGCACATATCCCTTGTTTAGCAGACGGATGGCGGTGGGAAAAAGACTGTTTTTAAACCTCGTGGTTTTACATTACAGACTGCGGTACCTCCTGCCTGAGGAGAAAAGTCCAGAGGCAGGGTGTGTGGGGTCTCTGGAAATCCCCAGTGCTCTGAACAGACAGTGTTGTTTTGCCAAGTCTCTGACAGGAGGCAGCGGGACCCCAATAATCCTCTCAGCAGGCCTCACCACCCTCCTCAGCACCTTCCAGTCTTGGGCGCTGCAGCTCTCCTGCCACAGACAGCTACTGCTGGTCAGCATGCTCTCTGTAGTCCCTCTATAGAAGGTGGTGAGGACTGACTGGCTGAGATGGGCTCCTCTTAGCCTCTGTAAAAAGATGAGGCACTGGAAGGCCTTCTTGGCAATGTAGGAGATGTGCAGGGACCAGGTGAGGCTGTTCACCACCTGGACCCCAAGGAATTTGGTGTTCTGCACCATTTCCACGGCTGTGTCCTGGATATACTTGTGCGTTATTTCTTCCTGAAGTTGATCACCAGTTATTTTGTTTTCTCGATGTTCAGGACTAAATTGTTTTTGGCACACCGTTCCATAAATGATCTCACCTTCTCTCTGTAGTCCTCCTCCTCATCTCCTTGGATGAGACCCACAACCGTTGTGTCGTCCACATACTTAATGATGTGGTTTGTGCTGAACTTGGCACAACAGTCATGGGTCATCAATGTGAAGAGGAGGGGACTCAGGACACACCCCTATGGAGAACCTTTGCTTAATGAAATGGTGCCTGACCTGTTCTTCCCTCCCCGCACCATGCTGCAGTCGGTCTGTGAGGAAGTCTAATATCCAGTTCTGCATGTGTGTGTTCAGTCCAAGTGGTCCTAGTTTGTTGACTAGATCTGTGGGGTAATGGTGTTAAACACCAAACTGAAGTCGACGAACAGCATCCAGACCAGCGCATTCTTGTTCTCCAGGTGTTTCCGGGATAGGTGCAGTGCAGTGGATATGGCATTCTCTGTGGCACGGTTGGGAGGGTAGGCAAATTGTAGTGAGGGAGGTAGAACAAGACATCCTTCAACACATCTGTATGATTCAACACATTGTAGAAATGGGATATGGCTTTCTTGGTTGGGCCTAGGAGAAGTAATTGCTCCACTGCTGATGTTGTGTTCATTAGTACTGACAGTGGTTATTTGAGTTATAAAGTCCTGAATCTGAAGATATCGGAAAAAGTGATGTTTAGGAAGAGTATATTTCTTTTGTATTTGTTCAAAGGACAGCAAGTTAGAACTTTCTGTAAATCTTTTTTTTTTTAATAATCAAACTTTTCATTGATTTTTGACAAGAACCACACAACGTACTTATAATTTTAACAGCACTTTGCACTACACACACCCCCACTACACAGTCAGGACAGTGAAACAGAAAACTATGATGATAGATTCATTTCTTTATTTTTTCAATCAAAACCTTAT
>JAPTGZ010000007.1:25163262-25177735 GCA_029814645.1 Fowleria isostigma | reverse complement strand
TGGTCTGTTTGTGGAACCTGAACTAAAGTGATTCATATCTTCAGTGTAATTTTTGTATTAAATTCCTCCTGCGGGCCAGACCGGACCCTTTGGCGGGCCGCATTTGGCCCCCGGGCCACATGTTTGAGACTCCTGGTATAAGTGTTTCATTCATATACATCATAATAAAAATGAGGTAAAGGTGGTGCAATTCTTGCCACATGTACCATGCTTTTAACCAGCTCAAGCTTTTTACAAGAAGAATTATGGTCATAATTGTATACATGAAGAAAATTACATTTTTCACATAAAAGAGTACAACTTCCAATTTTTATCTCTTGCAGTATTCAAGAAATCATTGTTAAAATGATCAAAACAATGGGATATTTATCAAGTTAATGTAACTGAACATTTACTCTAGATATTAATTTCTCTCCTGACTGACAGCAACCTTTCTTTGGAGAAAAAAAGAGACAGAGAAAAGTACCATTCCTTTTTGCAAAAAAAAAAAAAAAAATACATTGGCACCACATAGGCATAAATTGCAGCTGGAGTTATAAATGTAAGAATATGGTATCTATGCGTGTTTCGGCAGGATTTTGACTGGTTTTGACATTTTTACTTGGCCAGTTCGGTATCTGCAGTTTAGGAATAGTCCTGATTACATCTCACCATCTCGCTGACTTCATAGGACCAATATTTTCAGAGATATTAATCATTTTATCAATTCGCACAGTACCCCGCTGCATGACGGGGAATGAAGAAGTGTCATGCACAAGTTAAAAACACGCCCTTCAGTGACCATAGTTACGATGCAGCCGGCTTCACTCTACCGTCTTACTTCTCTGTGCCATGAACTTAGTCCCTCCCAAAGCACCGTCTCATTGGTTACACTGCGCAGGTCAATCATACTTTAATGTCACATATAAACACTGCAGACCACTGATTGGTCAGAGAGTTTTCCCCTGCGTCATCATTGTGCGGCCTGCTGTTTAAAAATAAATAAATAGATGAATAAATTTGGAAGTTTAAATATAAAGTAAATATACCGGTGGGCTAATCCATGATGACAGCACACAAAAGGATACCGTGATCGGTGGAAGAGGCTCAGACATTTCTGTCGTTAGTGGCTGATGGAAAGATTCGGTGTGAGCTTGATGGGACGAGTGAATTTATCAGCAACTCTATGAGCAAACAACACCAAAGTTGTGCGTTATGACCAAGGCATGAATACCTGGGTTAATTCTTCAGTCAATGTGGGTACTTGACATTTTAATCAACCCACTACCTAGACCTTTTATGACTACAGACTAGCACACCATAGTCTTCAACCAGCTCTGGTTATAGACTATCAAACTAGTGTTGTATGTATTAATTCCAGTCTGTGATAGTCTGGTGGCTTAATTAAATGAGATGTTATAATCATGATAATAGTGTCTAACTTGCTAGTGGGCTAAAGCAATCACGTAACCACGGTAGGCTATCTTAAGCTAGGTTTACATTATGTTCCCAGTGGTCACAGCAACCCTGTTTGGCCGAAACATACTGCACACAATATGTTTTGGCTCAAAAGGACATCGGCATTCGAGGCCTCAGCCATGTTGCTCTGTGGAATGTGTGTATGCTAAAAATACAAAATAAAACTTTTTTTTTTCATTCATGACCTGAAATACCCATTGGTATCAGTCAGGCTGGAGTAGTTATGTCGTTAACACAGCATTTTCAGTCACTGTGATATTTAAATAGTTACAAGAACACAGGTCAGAAGAAATACACATTTTGAGTTTATCCATGTTTACTTGAACTTATTTTGCTGTCAATGATGTGACAGGCTATGTTTTTTTCACACCTACACACTTGAGCTCCCAAGGCACTGAGCGGAGCTGATGTCATGACAATAGAGGCATAAACAGGAGTCACCTCAGGGTAGGTATCTCCTGAGACGCCACTACTCCACTGACTGAGAGAGAAATGGACAAGATGCTAAAAGACATATCGGCAAAGGCTGAACAATAGTGAAATCATTGAAGTACTGCCAGATTTTCTTAACAGGGTTTATCTTTTACAGTTGTGGAAAAAATTATGAGACCACTCTAGGTTTTCTTCAATTTCTTGTTCACTTTAATGTGTGGTACATCGAAAGGTGCATATGTTTGGACAATAATTAGAATGATAACAACAAAAATAGCACCTAAGAGTTTAAGATATCAAGCCATTTTCTATAGTTTTCTTGATAATAACCAAATCATGTAAGTTCTTACATCAATATCTATGACACTATACTGACAAAAAGAGTGCTTTTAAGCATTCCATGTGTTCTGTCTGTTTTAGTCACAAGTTAGTACTTGTTTGTATGACCACTGTTTTTGATAACTTTTGATGGTCTAATATTTTTTTCGTGGCTGTATATGTCTTTCCTGGTCAGAGTTCTGTTGTGAGAGTGAAAAAAAACCTGTTATTTGTAGAATATTTTCTGTAGAAATACACGGAGAGAGCCAGAGTTAGATTTGATCCTGAAGGTTGTCAGATAACTTTTATCCAGACATTTAGAACGGTTATGTAAATGCAGTGGTCATTGGAACAAACTTTCATTCTTTTAAGTGACATCAATGGAAAGCTGCGTCATATTTATCTTGAAAATATATCTCCCAATCAAGTCTAACAGCTTTCTTCGACAAAAACACTTTGAGTGTGTCCCAGAGGTGAAGATTCTTCCTGTTTGTGTTTGGCTTTGTTTCCCCCTTCTGTAAAGGGGTGTGTCCGCCCTCAGTAATCCTACACCATTAAATGCTGAGGTTACTGTAACTGGCTAAACAGCCTCGACCAGTGCCTACAAACTCTGAACTCACACCCACATGCCATGTGTTTCAACCAAGCAGATGCAACTCATTGTGTCATGCTCTGCTCAAATATGAGACAGAAAGAATGAAAATAGCACAGGGAGAGAGGTGTGTGCAGGAGGACAGCGTGAAAAAATATTTATCTCATTGCCAGACAGTCCGTAGTGATGGGAGGGGGTAGTTAAAAAATCCCCAGAGTGGGGAAAAAAAAGAAGAAAAGAAGACTGTGAGTGGAGAGGGCATACGAGAACCACCCAAACTTCCCAAACCAACCAATCAAGCTGTGTTCTTGGAATTGGATCCCTCCCTTGTTCACCACCTGAGAGTGGAGAAACACAGCTGTGCCTCAGAGGCTCAGAGGAGCGAGAAAGACGAAGACAGGAACAAAGAACAGGTGAGAGGAAAAAAAAGGAGACGTCTCAGACTGAGGAAAAAAAGACCAAAGTACTTTTGTGGACAATGACAACTCATCTCGAATCAGATAAGACACGGCGCTGGTTCTAAAATGTAAAACACGAGTTAGGAAAGAGACTCGGGAGAAGAGAAGTTGAACTCTCAGGAGAGTTGTGTATCTGTAACAACAAAGCAATGAGCTCAGTGTCTCTGACTGGATGAACTCAGATAAGGAGCCTTTCTCAAAAGAAGAGCAAATGAAGCACATGAAGGAAGTCAACGTAAGGAATTCAGAACGTTTTCGGCAACAAAGCATTTTTTTTTTTGTTAACACATTTTTAATTTTTTCCCCTGCTGAGTCTTCTTTGATCCACCATGTAGAGTCTTGTTGGCAGCTCTGAGGAGTCCCAGAATTTGACAATACATTACCCGGAGCAGTTTTAGCTCCTGCAGGTTGTGAAACTGGAGGCATGTCTGCAGAAGATGTTTGCAGCACCATCAGCCTTGGGGCTGAAAGCTATGCTTCAGACCTCTGTGAAAGCCACAGTCTTTGCCAAAGTCAGGACCAGGATCTGGACAACCATAGCCAAGGCCAGGATGGAATTGTCCTGGAGCGAATGGCTTCACTGTCGCTGGACATGTTTGAGCCCAGTGACTTCAAGGGGAGGTTTACGAAGGTCCAGTTGAGGCACAGAAAGAGGACAAGGATCATTACAGGTAGGTGAAGACAAACTCAGAGTTGGTGACATTTAGTTACAAGTTTTTTTTTTTTACGGTATTTCCAATTAGGTAGACTGTGAGCCAATGATAAACATTTATCATGACCTGAGGCTCCAAGTGGCTGAAAGTCTGGTTGAAATAGTGATCCTGAACTCCTCATCTGGAATGTGGGCTGGTTATAATCCACGCTGGGATCTGAAAGACGTTTTGGTTTTCCTGCTACCTGTTTGGACCCCCTCTGTCCACTAGATTTGCTCTGTCTTGCCCTGACTTGATGACAAGTGGTTTTGTTGTGGCTTTTCAGACCCTGTGAAAAGTGAGACCTTCTGTGTCTTTAGAAAAACAGCCTACGATTACTCTGCTAATCCTCACCCTACCGAATGAGAAAAAAGACATGCCTTTGTGGTTCTGGGCTCAGATGTAAGCACAGTATGTTTTTGCCCGAGCCACTTGATCTTTCTCAGCTTACCTTAAGTTCTGGGAATTTCATGTCCAAACATTTCCAACTGTGGGAGAAAGCCAAGACCTTTGATTGTCAGTCGCACAATAGCCTGGCTATGTTCTTAAATCTCTTGGTTTTATTACTGTGTGCAATGTGTATATATTTAATAACAAGACATGCAGTTGTTAAAAGTAGTTTTAACTTCCAGTATCCAGCTAGCTTAGTTCACTGCTGATTTTCATTGTATTTGTGCAAATATATTTTGAAATTATGACTTGTAGAAAGTGTTTCTGTCTGTGCATAGAAACCCAAATCAAAAACAAACAAACTAAAAAAAAACAGTTCATGTTTTCTTTTTGGTATTAGAAAAAGTTCGAGGATATATTTTGAAGAGTCCTGAAGTTGAAGAAGGGTCAGGAGAGTTATATTTCAACAAAGTGCCAGATTAGTTTTTGGGGTCATTTTCTCTACTTTGTTCCAAATTTTTAGTTGGGTTTGGCTGGACTTCAAAAGCAAAATGTGAACCTAGTAGCTGCGAAGAGATAAAAGTGGGCGTGCAGTGAGTGGTGAAAGGGGAAATCTGGAGTGAGGTGGTGCCTGTGTAACTAAGTACCATCTGCACAAACATGTCTACAGGGAGAAACGCTTACATCACTGGCTTCTTAAGGAATGAGCAGATATAGTTAAGGAAGAAGTGGCATAAAATTGAATCGTATGGGACTTTTACACAGGGCAAATGCACAACTGGGGCTTTGATGTTAGGTAGGTAGGTATGTATGGCATGAAAACTACACACACACACACACACACATTCTTTGCAAGGTTATCTATTTGATTAGCTCAGCTGTGTCAAGCAGACACTGCTGTGTGAACTGTAAACCTCAAATGGTCCCTTTGTGGCTCTGAGTTTGTGTATTTGAGTGTGTGTAATCATCTCCTGTGTTATGATGGATTGGTTAACACCCACAAGATGAACATGTTTAGAAGGAACGTATGAGAAAGACACACTGGTGGCACATGTGTGGTGGATTGTTTTATTGTTTTATTTAACAGATGTACTACGATACATGCAGTTGCGATCAGTGTAAAAAAATCTGCTAAATAATGTTTTAGGGTTTTTCATTCTACAGTTTTTCATTCTAGGTGCTTGCTATGCATTTTTCACCAGTTCCTGAAGTTCTGGCAGATTCTGAGGAACAGCACCCCCTACAATCCTGCGTTAAATACAAACATTTGCATTAAACCAATATCACTGTCTAAGGTCAATGCAAGGCTGTTGAGGGTGTTTTCACATCGCTTATTCGGATCCGTGCTGTAGTTGGATATGCTCACACCTTTCCTGCAGATGTACCGCGGCCTGTGCCTGAGTACGAGTGAGTGTTACAGGGCCGAAACAGTAGGTGGCAGTGTGGAAGGAATTCTGTCACTGTCCAACTAATGCAGAAGTCAGAAAAAGGCAATCCCTTATGCGGCAAGGCAGACAATACTTTTCTGTTAGCCTGTTTGAGGAAAAATGAAGTAGAGCCACCTTCGCTGTCCCTGATATATCACCAAGCGGTTCAGTTGATAAGGCGAGACTGTGCCGCATGTATCCAAGGCTTGTTCAGAAGACAACAACAGTTGAGGAGTTTGTTCATCACTCTAGTTGCTGAGTGGCGATTAGATCATGTCCGGGCTGGAGCACGAATCGCTTTCACACTGGAATGTACCGTACTCCGTACTCAGTGAGTACCATACCGAAGTCCTTCTCAGCTGGACTTGGGTATGGTACTCACGCACGGAACATTTGCACATTGATAAAATTAAGTGGACCTGAGTCAGTATCGTACTCGGATACAGACTCAGGTATGCAATGTGAAAACACCCTAAATGAACAAAAGAATTTCCTATTGATTACCTTTGGTGCAATAGGACTCCTTGTTCAGTCACTGTGATCAACCACATTGGAGTGGTGATGACTTGAATTATGAAGTGAATGAATTGATTCACTTAGTCGATTAAAATAACTCATCAAGCACCATGTTTCAGATTTACCTCAACTGTACTAAATGACGGACCCCTTCATTCATTCATTTTCCTAACCCGCTTAATCCTCACTAGGGTCACAGGGGTATGACGGACCCCTATTTTTGTTAAATATTTACATTATCTTGCCAGGTATATGGCACATTAACTTATGAATATTGTGGCAGTTGAAGACCTACAGTTCTTTAATCCCATTTATGAAGATATCTGTTCAGCTCACCTCAGTTTATCGTTTTGGTGCCAGTGTTGTTCATTTGCACTGCAGGTAATAAACTGTTAACAACCTTTTACTTTTTAACCTTCACCAGCCTTTCACCATGGCTGGTTGTCATAGAGATGCAGTGCAAACAGAATATAAAAAGAATATATTTTTACTTGTCAAATCTCTGGTTGGTTTATCAAGGTAAAGCCAACTTAAAAATTTGCTTTGACATTAGTTTGCTTGGCATAGTGTCCCGCATTGCGACATGATATGAGACACGTATATAGGCTCAACCAATCAGTGATCTGCATAACTTTACATAATATAAGTTCTCTTGATGGTACTAGAAATAGTGTTTAATTGCACCTGGAGGACCTTGTGGATGCCCATACCTTCAGAATGGAATTACACAATAACTTAATTGTGAATAACTCTAATAAAATCTTGAAAATAACATCATTATATTATTCCGCTTATTCAATTAAAGGGATAGGAATGTACATTATGTTTGACTGGGATGTACACCAGGAGTTTGTCAACCCTGGTTTTGTCTCCAACCTCTATTATGGGGCTGGCCTTTATTTATTCACAGACCCAGCTTTTAATTGTGGTTAGTTAAATTGTACTTTTATAAACAAAATTTTAAAAAGGGCCAAAATCTGGATGGTTATCGTCTCATAAAGATCTGGAGATGTTGTGCTGCTTTGTTGTAATTAATAGCAAACTGAATGTGATGAAGATTTAGACGGATGCGGGGGGGGGGGCATGTTTAACTACATTTGCGTGGGCTGTGAGAATTTAGATTTCATACAAGCAGCAATTATTGATTTTCAAGAGAGATTAAAAAAAATTAACGATGATTAAATAGTCATTTGCTGTGGTTCTGGACCATGTGTAAACAGCCATGTGAGAATTGCCATGATTGCAAAAGGAAATGAGTCCATGCAGTTGCTGTGTCTGCCTTCAAAGGAAAGGTTACATTAATGCAATCTGTGTCTTGTATGTTTGAGTGTGTGCGTGTATGTATATATGTGTGTGTGTGCATGCATGCCTGTGTGTGTGTATGTGTGTGGAGGAGTCACATTCCAACAGCTGGCATGCCCAGGCCCCTGCTCAGAATTTGAGGAATCCCAGTAGCTTATCAAATGTAGTGTGCATCATGTATCTTTATATTAAGAATTTGATTTGAAGATACATGTGTCATTCCTTTGCAAATGTGAGGCCGCTCTGCTAAATGATGTGATGAATTTGAATGGATTTTTTATGGCTTGGATTCAAAACAGTTGCCTTTTTCTTTACCCGGCAGTCCAAACAGCTGTTCCCTCAAGATCTCATTTACATCTACCGAAGCACAAGATCATTTGTCATCGAAACCATCAGCATCTTAATTTGGAAAGTTCTGTCTCTCTTACATTAGCTATTAAATGCATTAAGAAATGTCAGTCCAATGCTGCTGTGTCTTAAGTTTTCCCTTTCTTATAACGCTCCCCCACAGTCCCACAGCAGCTTATATAAACCACCTTCTTCTCAGCTTAATGAGAAATGTGAGAAATAGGGTCAACAAACAGCAGTCTTAGACATTTCACGTACACCTGACTAAGAAAGACTAGCTGGCAGAGATGATGTATGAGTCGGTTTGCGAAAACAAAAGAACAGTGAAATACTTGTTCATCTTGGAATTTAAATTCAGCTGCTTTGTTAACCAGAAAGTGGAGCATCAGGCTCTGTTTACTTTTCTACTGGCCCACTAAGCTTGATAGGTTGGACTCCTTTAGTGCCAAGCTAAAGGTTAGCACAGATACTGCCTCTGTTTTTGTTGACAGCCTTTGGACCATTTCTGTAATGGAGTAGAAGCAGTTGAAGTTGGAGACTGGAATAGGCCTGCAGTACCTCCTTGTTATATTTCGCTTCCCTTGAGATTTGACTGTAATTGTCTGTTAATGTGAACCAGGCCATCTTGTGCTCGGTAGCTCTCCTGTGAGCTATGGCTTTTTTGCATGATACTGTATCTTATGCAATCCCACCCCCCCCCTTCTAACTTTCATTGTTTCTACGTCCCGCACATGTCCTGTGGCGCTTCCACAGTTCATCCAGGGAATTGCATATTGACCCTAATTATCCACTTGTACTTCCACTCAGTCAACCGCAGCAGCCCTGTCATTACACCCATCATACGACACATTTCCCCTCATGCAGAGGTCAGTTGTGAGGCAACATGGGGTAGCATTTGTTTTCATGTTACAATCTTTGACAGAATGATTAATGGCATTTTTAAATGATCAGTAAAGACTAAAACACTGATCTACTGATGTAAAATGTTTAATAACTTTTGAACCACTTATTCTATCAATACATCAAAATCATTCCAATATACTTTTTGTTAGCTTTTCAGTGGTATCAGATTTGTCTTTTTGGGACATTCAGAGCCTCCATAGTGAATAGAAAACACTATCCTCACCTGCAACATCAATTCATTAATAAAATGTTTGTAGTTTGGCAAATGGAAGGTGTTGTAAATGTTTGCTTTTATGTTCGGTTAATGTTTTATTTTGCTGAAAGTCACTTCTTCAGTTAGCTTTATTTTCCTATAACCTTAGAATTTACTTTCAGCATATATGAACATCTATATAAACAGTAATTTTATTTTAAGAAATGATATTGTGAAAAATAAAAAATGCATATAAAATAAATTGTGATAAATTAGTTGCAAAAGGTTAAATGTAGAAAACATTTCATTTGGAAGTCACTACACACAAAAACAGTTTTAGGTCTTCAAGGGTAGCAAGCAAAAAACTGGTAAATGTTGATTAAAGGTTAAAGATCAAAGGTTAATTATCTTTATTGTTCCTGAGGGGAAATTGCATTATACCTATCCTAAAACACACAGGGCCTAGCATTAGCATTAGCATGAGTCAACACCAATGAAGTACCTTGGTCAAGGGCACTGACAGGAGAATGAGTCTACGCATGGTGATGACCTTTGCAGTTATAGTGAGTCATTAAAATCTGTTAGGATGTTAAACCATTGAAAGGAATAAAGGTGGTGTCCTTTGAAAGCAGCATTAAATGTTTAAGGTATTCTTTTACTCAGACATCTCTCACAGTGAGGCAGTCATTTGATTTAATTCCTAGCCCTTTGTTTCACATTATACAGTCTGTACCATTACACAATTTAAAGCTAAATTTTAATGTTGATGTAGAAAAAAATTATAGCCTATGTAGTTGAGTAAAATTCTCTTTACATTTGGCAGCATTAGATATTGATTGCCTGAAAAGTGTATCTGCAAGAGCAACAAGCATCAGCAGCTGAAAGTAATCCAAAACATAAATCTACTTTTTAAGCTGTTAATTTTACTGGGCAGGTTGCCCAAACAATTAACACTCTATTGAAATGGGTGTCAATGGATAAAACAAGTTAATTGTCTGTGCAGCACCACCCAGTTTTCCAACTGTCATCTCATCACCTGAATCGTTACTGGTTCCACACACACTTGGCACGTTTTACTGGCTTATGAAGTTCCAGAAAGATCCTTGTCTACCATCTAAAAAATGCTGTAACCAGCCACAAGGATATTTGCTAACAGCTGTTGTGTTGTGTCCCATCAAACTGCAGTAACTTAACAGTTCACACTGTAATTACTATGATGGAGTACTACTTTCTGTAGATTATTCAGGCTTTTCCAGATGAATCCAAACATATGCCCTTGGACCATTTCTACATATGTCCTTGGTTTGATGTTTTCATGTGGTAGTGACTTAGAGACCAAGATTGTACTTATGATTTAAATAAATAAATCCTCCTCACATCTGATCCCAAATAAACAATGATTAAGTGTTTCGCAATAGGACTGCATCATCAAATTATCTCTTAACACTGACCACATCAGTTTGTTCAGCATTCAGTACTGGGTTTCTTTTTAACCATGCATTGTAATTTAGGAACACATTGTTTCTCAGTACTACGCAATATATAAGTCTAAAGCTCCTGGCACCTTTGAGGAAGCACCCTGTTGTTATTATTCATGTCATTTCATCTCATTTTATTGTTTATTTCAAACTTGTACACTCCATTTACAGCACTTATTATATACATTTCATTATATGTACACATATATACATAGAGAATTTGCTGTAAACACTATATACATAGAAAATTTTACATAAACAATATGCATAGAGAAATATACATGGAAAATATACATCGAGACATTGGTTGCAAACATTATGTGTACACAATACACATAATACATGACTAACTTTAACACAATGGACAGGACAGAAATGTGCCCAATAAATAGAAATTAATACTAATTAAACACTACAGATTATAGGCACCGAAATGAGTAATTAAAAAAAAAAAAAAAGTAAATATATCTAATAAATAGTGTCAATAGATAAAGTAAAAAGTAAATGAAAATCAAAGAACAAAACACATACGTAAGAGGAAGAAGAACCACAGCTAGAAAAAACACCATATGACCTTCAAGGACATTTTTGTAGTGTGAACATACTACATTCTCTCAATGAACACAGACTGAACGTGTTGGTAGCATGGTGTTCGTTCACATAAATTGCAGGGGCAGAGATGCGTTGTCCACTGGTTATTACAGGCCATTCGCTGGTGCAGCCTGCCCGTCACTGTTTCTCTTGGCTCTCATTGGCCGGGGCGGGCTTGCAGCATGCTCACTCAGCACTTGTGCGAGACAAAACAATGATCAGAAAGCATAACACAAAACCTGTCTCTTCTATTTCTCTCTTACATGTTAATACCTCCAGCATCCTTCCCTCCTTCCCTCACTCTCCCTCACCCTCCCTCTCACCTTCGCTCTCTACTGTCTTCTCTCTTCCTGTGCAGTGCTATTACTATCTTTCTCTCTCTCTCTCTCTCTCTCTCTCTCTCTCTCTCTTCTTTCCTCTAAGAGGATTGGCTGCTTTGCGTCTACCAACATCTGTGTATCACTGTCCTGAGAGAGCAAAACAGAGAGGGGATGGGGGGTGTTAGCCAGCAAGATAGCAACACAGAGCCCATACAAGGCTGATTGCTGCTCTTGTTGTCGTTCCCTCTGACACACACACACGCACACACTCAAACAAACACACACACACACTCAGCAGACCGCTGCAACATCCGCATCGTCTGGGCTGCCCACCCGCATCCCTCTCTCCCTCTCTCCAAGTGTTTCTCTTTCGGAGCACACTCCTCCGTCTCCTCGCTTGTTCCGTCCGCAACGCCTCATCCTGCCGTCCTGTCCTCCCTCCGCTGTCTGTCACCGTGGCGACATAGCCTCTGCAGCCATGGCGACCAGCCAGCAGGATTCAGGCTTCTTTGACATCAGCATCAAGTCTCTGCTCAAGTCTTTAGGAGGGAGTGAGTACAGATACAGATTGTTGTGGTTGGAAGCGGTCCGCAGTCTGAGTGGTCATCAGCGGATATGACAGAGCACGGCCCGCTCTCATGTTGTTTGCATGAATATGTTCAGAGTCGTTGAAGCAGGAGACTGGAAAACACACACCATAGCATGATTTCCAGTGTGAATACTCGGTAATGTTATGTAAGGGACGACAAGAGGTAGAGGAACAGAGAAGGTCTCAGGGGTTAGCTCAGGGTAAATCTGTCTGCTCAGCACTTTTCCGTATTAATTATACAGTACATTACTCAGCAAAGGAGAATCATTCTTTGGCTTTGTGATAATCTCAGTACCTACTTTTTAAGCTCAAACAAAACTGAATAAAACTGGAGTGGCTCCTGTTGTGGTACAAGAAATGTTTATTTTGCACTTAACCACTGTATGTGCTTATGACAGACTTCATTCTCTAAGTCAATAACTTTGCCTGTAAATCAGTGTTTGCCAAACAAGATATTAAGCTTTGTCATGGTTGTGCTTCGACTACTGACAAACTCCGAGCAGCATCTTCCCAGACTGTTGCCAAGTGGACATACTGTACTTTTTCCTACTCAGCAGTGGGCTCATGAACCTGAGACAGTTGGCAAGATAAGTGCTGTGTTACTGCTTTACAGGGAGTCCAGTGAAGTCACCACCACGCAGTCAACACATTACCTTTACTGTGTCATGAATGTTTTTGTTTATATCGAGGTTTTCTGCGGTCAGGTAGCGGGCTGTGCTGTCCTTGTAGCCAAAATCCTGCTGTGTTTTCATAGATTGATACTGTATTTGCTTTTGCTTTGGGGAAGCATGCATGTGTCTATATAATAGTACTGCAATCACTCCAGTGCTCAAATCCTGTTTTTTGCTATTAGTTGAAGAGTACTGTAATTTGTGTTGATATATTATGATAAAAGCATTTCCATTTCCCTGTGTTTGTGTTATGAGGGATGCTATGTGGAGCTCATGGTGTCTATGAAGTGCGTGCTGAAGGTTACTGTCAGCGGGGGTTATATCGCTGTAGGCTTTACTGAAGAATTGCAGGGGTATGTGTTGATGATCTCTCCTCACCTTTTATATGGGGGTGTAATAGACTAAGAAAAAATATGGCTCAGTGATAAAATGTGGCTTTTCTCATTTAGATTCCAGCTTTTTTCAGCCACAGGACAAAAAAACAGTGATGTGTGGTTTGTCAAGTCTCCAAGGTCATTAGAAAAGTGGGAGACTTAAAAGCAAAGAAATGAGTCTGATAAGGTTAAAGTGTTAACAATGTACTGACTGAAATCACTACTTAAAAATATCTGATTTAAATCACTCTTACCAAAAATTTAAAAATCAAATTTTGTTTCGATTGAGCTTAATCAACATCATGCATTTTTTTTATATATTAAGGCGAGACAATATAGATGAATATGGAAAAATTTCAAAATAATAGATATCATGAAACTTCCTCAGTTGATTATTTACACAAGTATGAGTAAAATTCTTATAAGTTTTTGAAATTAATATGTTTAATTATGCAAATTAGGTATTATCTCATTAAATATGTGTGGGTTTTCATATATTTTCAGTAGATAGATCTGAACATGTAATAAAACCTGGTGCAAAATTATTTTTTCATTTTGTTTACACACTAAATGGAAAAAAAATTATAGATTAAATTTCAGGATATCTATTTTCATTACCAAGGAAATAAAAAAATACTCTTCAGTTTTAAAAAAGGTGATTTATGCCATATTATTTTACAGTAAAACATCACATAAATCATTGTTAATCAATCTTAATGTATATTTTCAATGTTTTCTTTATAGCAGCTTCAAAGATAGCATATATTGAAGAAGTGAACTAGTCCAAAATCTCAAAATTGACCACTGCATAAAAAATTAATGTTTTTGCCTGCCTTGTCTTGCCTTAAATTGTGATTTTTAAGTGTATTTCTGAGGCACTGCTGTGTTTCAAAACTTGGATTTTCTGACACACTGCTTTTTATCCAAATTGTAGTAAAATGACTTATGAATACATACTCCCTGACTCACTGGGGTTTTATGAAAAGCAATGCAATGCCACAGCAATGCATCTGCAACGCCAAAACATATTAATCAAAGCCCGTGCGAGTACGTCAGCTGCACCTCTTCAATAAACAGGTCTAGTTCTGCTTAGTCTTGTAGAAGGCATTCAGCATGTGTTTGTTTTACTCTTCCCCCCGATAAAGGTGATGTTTGATGAAGACACCCCCCCGTACCCTTAATGATGAGTTTTGACACCTCTGCTATTTTACTAAAGACGTGATTTGACGACCATTAGAACAAGTTCCATTTTTCATATATGACAGATGTTGTGATAGGTGGAGGTGACCACAACCCATGCTAGGCCAACCAATAAAATTAAATGATAATTTTTTTTTTTTTTTTTTTTTTTAACATTTAAATTTTTTTGTTTATTAATTTTTTTATTTTTTTAAATTTTTATTTGTTGTTAATTTTAAATT
>JAPTGZ010000007.1:25139296-25151568 GCA_029814645.1 Fowleria isostigma | reverse complement strand
GTTTGCCAAAGTACTGATGATTGTAGCCACTGGAAAAAAAAAAAAACACCACAAAAACAAAATGTTCCATGGGTAGAACTCGTAACATATACTGTATATGGGTTGTTCCTAGTTGGCGTCCAGGGGAGGAAAGAGTTAAATTTGTATGGTTGCAATTTAACGTATGGTTGCAATTTATGATTTCTTTACATATGCATGTGTATCTGTGCATCTACAGACATGCATATACATGACTGTAAGAACCCACATACTAATAGAAGTAATAGTAATAGGTAATAGAAGTTAATGTATGCATTTTCTATTACAGTATTACCCCAGTGCAATATGGGTGCTGAACACGTAAAAATCAATACCTCAAAGAAGGATATATATTTAACATATATCCTCAGTGTTCAGTTAGGGTCAAAGTGTATTACATTTATTTTTATCTCTACCGTCTTTTTGGTCATGCTTTTTTTTATACTGCATACATATATTTATAGCAGTCACAGAAAAAAATGATTAGACCACCCTATGTTTTCTTCAATTTCTTGTTCATTTTAATGCCTAGTACAACTAAAGGTACATTTATTTGGACAAATTATAATGGTAACAATAAAAATAGCTGATAAGAGTTTAATTTAAGAGCTGATTTTTTTTATCTATTTTTCACGGTTTTCTTGATAATAACCAAAAATCACATAAGTTCTTATATCAGTAGCTATGATATTGTACCGACAAAAATGGTGATTTTAGACATTCCATGTTTTCTTTTCTGTTTGTTTTAGTCACATGATACACACAGGAGTTAGTATTTGTTTGCATATCCATTTTTGATGGTCTAATTATTTTTTCCGCAACTGTATTTGTACTTTTTTTTCTTTTTAATTTGTCTCCCAAACTACTGTACTATGCTGCACAAGAAAATTATCTTTTTTAATTTTGTTGTACATGTGTGTAATGACAATAAAAACATTCTATTCTATTCTATTCTATTCTATTCTATTCTATTCTATTCTATTCTATTCTATATCTTTCTTCCTGTCACAGACTGTCAAGAACGAAGTGAACGTGCCATGTCTGCGAAATTTTGTCGAGAGCCTGTACGATACCACGCTGGACCTCTCATCTAGGAAGAAACACTCTTTGGTTAGTTTTTCCTCTGATTTTGTTTCTTCACTCCTCATCTCTCTTCATTTCCTTCTCCATTACCAGCAATTGATGAAAGCACTTAGTGTAATGCTCCGACATCAAGGCTTTTATCTCTCCATGGGCAGGAGTGCAGTTAAGGCTGCAGTGGACGGGCTAGTTTTTGAAGCAGCGCCAGATGGGCAGTATTTGCCAACAGCAGGGAAGCCGGGAGCGGAATTAGCAAATTAGATACATCACCCTTTGTTAAGATAGTGGTCTCACACACACATGCATGCGATAAAGCGGTTTTGTTTAATTAGTAGGGCTGGCACAAAAATCCTCTTTTCCACTGTTTTAACCTTGGCTGTTAAGGAAAACACAGCGTGATACGAGGCAATCAGTGTCCAAATAAGACAATTATTTACTGTAGATAAGCCAAAACTTTTATTTACTGCATCTCAGGAGATTATTTTAAAAACAGTGGTCTTGTAGTGCAGTAGCATCCTATTATCTGGATCCAAATGGATGCTTCTATGAAACTGGCACCTAAAAGCAGGACACAGAGATTAAAAAATTAAACACGATGTAGACTAATGTTATGAACCAAGTTTGGAAGCACTTTGGGTCCATTTTAAAGATAAATATTTACCAAGATAAAAAAAAACAACTGTTTTTCAGATATAACACTTTTTCTATTATTTTTATACAAACATCTGCACGATAAAAGGACATGTAAATTACGTGCGACTATTTTTCGATTATCTTTTTATTCTCTCACAGATACATTTTGGGAATCAAAGAGTGGACACAACAGGTTACACACAAAACCTGGAATGAGATTGAAATTGATAAAATCCCACATGTCTGGATTAGAAAAACCACTAGGATCAACACATTTAACACAGTGTCTTTCTTTATAGCGGTATATAAGACCATTTATAGACATGTTTTCCAGATTAAATGCACTGACACCTAGATAGATTTTCCTGTCCTAATTTTGACCCTGTTTTTGGGTTCAGTATTTTATTAAAAATTCATTACTTTTGGAATGGCTCAGAGCAAGAGTTTATATTTTTTAAATTTATCTGAGGTCATTATTAGGTACATTCTGGGGGGGAGATGTGTCTAAATTTCTCTTTTATTACTGGGTCTAAAAAGATACCCAGTTAATAAATAAACCCAAAGACCCAGATACAGACATTCATTTCCTAGACAGTTCACTTTTTTGAGTGGCATCCCTCTATTTTTTCCCAGATCTCTTGTTTTTTTTTTTTGTTGTTGTAGTAAAACAGTACTCATTAAAGCTTGACGTGTTTTCAAAATGCCACCCTGACTTTAAGAACAAAGCGTGTCATTGAAATACGTCTGTGCTGTTGATGCCGATGTGCTATTTGTGATATGTGGGGTGGGCTCCCCTGCTGTGACAGTGGCTCACATCCCCGGGGGTTTGCAGATATGTCACTCAGTCTGGGTATTTAACTCAGAGGGATTCTCTAAATACTCCAAACAACTGGCGAATCAATGCCTGAAGCTTCGCTAAACACGTGACACACCCGACCACACACCTACGTACGATCCCTGACTTCACAAACACAATCGATAACCATCACGTGAAAGAAGAAAGCAGAGAAATGGAAGGAATGATAGTAATGAGGTGTATTTCCATAAGTGTTATTCTTTTGCTCTGCTGACGAGTGAGAAGAGACATGTAAATGAGAGGGACAGACAGATATCAAACATCCACCTTGATAAGCAGTGACAGGTAAATAATGGTTTCTGCAAGTCAGGCATTTTTCAAAACATTTTACAGCCAGGGAGGACCCAGACTCACACCGATAATTTGCACCGCCTTCATGTTAAAGAATGATCTGTATGTAGTCTGCGACTGGTCCATAATGCAGACCAAATACCAGACAATTGTAGGGTAGACACCTTGTACACGGATGTGAACCTTAGACATATGATGTTCCTTTATTTTCTCAGATTTTCAGTTCATTGTGTGGATTTAAAAATCTGTTGCTCATCCACAAGTCGCACAGTGTCCACATAAAGCAGTTCTGAGCTCAAACCACAAATTATGCTTTAAGAAATGAATGTCTGGCCGTAAAGAAACACAACAATAATGAAAGAAAAATAGGGCATTATTGTAAAGCTGCAGCTATTGATAATTATTGTAACTGATTAATCTATTGAATATATTCTCTGATTCATTTCAATTAAACAATGTATTAAATAGATGAAAAAATAGTAAAAAAAAAAAAAAGACTTTTCCTATATTGAGAACCAGCTGAAACAACAACCAACCCAAAAAAAAGTATATAAAATTAAACGTATATAAATATCTATATAGAAATATCAACAACTATAAAAGCATGTATAAAATATCTATAGATATATAGAAAAAACAACAATAATAACATAAAAGTATATAAAAAAATCTATATAGGAATGTCAACACGCATAATATCTATAAAAGTAAAATACTGATTTACTTAGTTTTTATTTTGAATATGTAAAAAAAACAACAATAATTTAAAAATATTTTTAAAGTAAAAAAAAACATTCAAATAGGAGCAGGATAAAGTACGACTTATATGTTCCTGTCCCCCTTTCCCCATCTTTTTCTACTGATCACAAAGTCTCATGTCAAAGTAATTTAACAAATCCAACACGTGTCAAAATAAATTCTACACAATCCTGCACAAAACACAAAAATATTATATATATCAAAATTAAACTCAAAACTATGCATATAGAAATAACAAAAATAATAACATAAAAATATATATTCAATTATCTCTGTGTATATTAAAAGCATGAAACAAGTCTAATGACATCTACAAACACATGCAGTACAGTTTTCAACAAATTTGTGTAGAACTTACAAACTTACGAACAACTTAAGATGTAACTAACATACAACTTTGTGTCGATCCTGGCGTCATGTGCGTCACAATAAGTATCTGTGTGAAACGCAACAGTGGAGCCAATGTTTAACAACAGTGGAATTAATAAAACAAAGGTTCTTTTCAGGATATTTGTAAATTAATCACTTTTTTAATGAATATCAAGTTGGTCAATCATTTCAGCTCTACATTATCATAAATATATTGAAAGTTTAATTGACAATAGTGCAATTGTTCATCATGGTTAAAAGAAAAAGACATTAAAGAACAGTTTATGAAGGTAATTTGTGTTCGATATAATTCTTAAACTTATTGCAGTTAATTTTGTTAAAAGATGATGTTTTTTTGACAAGAACGAATCCTCACAAACAATATATACCAAATGTTACCTTGGTTATATGAAAGCATATGTCCTTTTGGATTTTTATTCTGTTTTATTATTGTTTGTAATCATTCTTTTTTTATTAAATGTCATATAAAGCTAGTTATGGCCATGTTGTTCTCTCTCTGGATGTTTGAAGGAGAAAAAAACAGATTTAGTTTAATCCCTAAGAAAGTGGGACAGAGACAACCAGAAACGTATTAGCCTCACTTTACCTTGTTTGATAGAGAATGTGTATTTAAATTAGTACATATGTGACAGATTAATGTGAATGGAAGATGTGTCTCTTTTGCTTCAATAAAAACAAAATTTTAAAAGAAGTATGTTCAGTTGCGGAAAAAAAATATTAGACCACCTTATGTTTTCTTCAATTTCTTGTTCATTTTAATGCCTGGTACAACTAAAGGTAAATTTTTTTGGGACAAATATGATGATAACAATATAAATAGCTCATTGTAGTTTAATTTCAGAGTTTTTCATGTTTTCCTGATAATAACCAAAATCACACAAGTTCATACATCAATATTTGTGACATTGTACTGACAAAAACAGTGCTTTTAGACATTCCATGTTTTCTTTTCTGTCTGTTTTAGTCACATGATACACACAAGAGTTAGGAATTGATTGCATAACCATTGCTTTTGATGGCTTTTGATGGTCTGATTATTGTTTTTTCGCGGCTGTATCTTCACACATGAATTTGCTGAAGTCACCTGAGTATTGAACGCTTATTGGAAGTTATTGTGAATCAGTGATAAAGTCGGTATTTACAAAACTCCCTATCTTAGTCTTTCAACAGATTTAAAGTGCTCTGCTTATCGTTTCTCATCTCTTCACTCTCTCTCTCTCTCTCTCTCCCCTCATTAGGCGCTGTATCCTCTGGTGACCTGTCTGCTGTGTGTCAGTCAGAAGCAGTTCTTTCTCAGCCGCTGGCACATTTTCCTCAACAACTGCTTGTCAAACCTCAAAGTCAGTATTCTTTTAAACTCTAATTACTGCAGCAGAGGTTAGCTGTACAAATCACAAGCTTTGTGTAGTTCTTTTCAGCTTCAGTCAGTTTATGCGTGTCTATTTAGAAGAAGCAGCAAAAAACACTGTATGTTCCAAATGTACAGATAGAACAGTCCTTAATGAGTTTACGGTTGGAACAAAGATCAGCGTACACCCCAACACAATCATGTGTGAAATGTATTCTATATCAGCAGAGAAGCTTTTTGTCATATTGACAAATAAACTGGTAGCGCCTAATCAGTCAGCCGTCAGTATGTATCGCCTTAAGGAAAGCATTGCAAGCGAAGAGAACAGTGATTGATTGTAGAGCTTCTGCTTCTGTCTTTTTGTGATTGTGTAGTAAATTGTGAGAACAACACACCTCAGACACAGCAATTTATTAACACATCTGTCAGGTACACTATGTGAGGAATGCCGTTAAAGATATTCCAGTTCTCTTTATAGAAAGTATTGTTTGTCATTTTGGCTTAAAGAAGCAATTTTGTTGATGTTGATGTTACTGAATAAATGTGTGTACATGTTTGTGAATTTAGAATAAAGACCCCAAGATGGCACGTGTGGCTCTAGAATCACTCTACCGCCTGCTCTGGGTTTACATGATCCGAATAAAGTGCGAGAGCAACACTGGAACACAGAGGTTAGTGGTTTTTCTCAATTCAATAGTATCAAAATATTGTTTTCTTGCTTTGTGTTTTTTATGGTTTGTTTTTCATCTGTAGGTATTATTGTGATCTTTAAATCAAGGGTCTCAAACATACAGCCCAGGGCCAAATCCGGCCTGCCAAGGGGTCTGATCCGGTCTGGGGGATGAATTTGTGAAATACAAAAAAGACACTGAAGATATTAGCAATCAAGGATGTACAGACCAATATGATCTAAAGGCGGTCAGAGCAGTAAAATACTATCATAATTACCTATAAATCATGACAAACAAATGTTTCTATTTATTTTAGTGTAAAAACAAAAAAAGTAAAATTACACAAAGATGTTGACATTTATAAACTACTCTTTCACAAAAAAAGTGAATAAATTGAAATGTCTTAAGAAAAATAAATTAATTTTTACCAGTATTCTGCCTATTATTAAATGTTTTGTGTATTTTTAGATCCACTGTGATCTGTAAATTGTAATGAACATGTGTAAATTATAAACTGAGACATAATATTGTGAAAATTCCACTTATTTTTCTGAAGAGGTTTCAGGTCATTCATGTTATTCACATTTTAAAAGGATAATTTGTAGATGTACACATTGTAATAATGTAAATGTTCTTTTTTCACTGTTATTATTTTACTGGTTCAACCCAGTTCAGATCATATTGGGCTGAATGTGGCCCCTGAGCTAAAATGAGTTTGAGACCCCTGCTTTAAATGAATTAATGTGGCTTGTAATTTAAAGGCATTATATCTCAATAGTCCCTCTCCTCCATTTTCTGGTGTTTCATCTTCTTCCCACTCCAACGTCACCGTCCAGTCGCCTGACGTCCATCACCTCCACACTGTTTCCCAAAGGGAGTCGCAGCGTTGTTCCCAGAGACATGCCCCTCAATATTTTTGTCAAGATTATCCAGTTTATTGCTCAGGTTTGTATAATAGTTTCATGTATAATAACGTACATTAATATAAGATGTGAAGAGAGATTTGTCTTTTGTGTTAAATTAAAAAAAAAAAATCTGCCTCCATTATATGTCTAATGTCCCACAAAAGTAAAAATAAATAAATAAATAAATAACAAGACACAGTGATTGCTACCACTGGGGTTTTAATAATACAGGATTATGAAGGATGTAGGTCATGAAATCCATTATCAGAATTGATTACATTTCATCTAATTACTCTAGGAGAGGCAGAGATTTCCAAAGTTTCAAACTGATACCACCCAGTGTCACTGTTAATGTTAGATTTATATGTTTTTACTGCCTATTTAATACAACACATATATGTATATATTTAATCAGCAATTTGAGGAAAATGTCCTTTTTTAGGTAATCCTTTATTTATCCAGGAGGAAAAGCTCATTGAGGTTAAAAATGTTAAATTTTCAAGAGCGTCCTGGCCAAGACAGCAGCAGTAGCAGAACTTACACAAAATACAAATCACAGCCATACATTCACACTAAAACTATACATAAAAATACACATAAAATATAATAAAAGTCAGTACTAAAACTAAATACAAAACACTAGATAAAACATACTAGTGCATATAAAGTATCACCATTGTTTTAAAAGGCATTTAAATATAACAACAGTGTTCCTATTAATGTACCAGTTTTGACAGCACATGTACCTGATGTCCTATAAAACATATGAAAATACTTAACACCCATTTTCTTCCTTGTCTGATCAGGAGAGACTGGATTTTGCTATGAAGGAGATCATATTTGACCTGCTGAGTGTTGGGAAGCCTGCCAAAGCCTTCAGTCTCAATCCTGAGGTAAAGAAAGCGAATGCAGGCTTTGAGTCGAGTGCACATTACTGTACAATGATTCGTGCCAAATCCCCTGGGTACATTACAAAGATAAGCATTCCAATTTCTATATGTGTTTAGGTCGAAGGCAAGTAAAGAACAGTATGCACCGTGTTAAGGCTTTGAAATGAACCAGATGAACCAGACGTCTCGATAGTGGTTCAGAGATGCGCTTAAGGTTAAACATTAGCGATGCAGTTTCAGGAAAGCTGATACAGCTAAACCTCCACTAACACAACTCAGATGAGTCTGATTAGCATACTTTGGATCATTAAAAATATGTATAAGTAGGACACGAGCATCGTGACATTGAATTTATCATTAATCATATGCAAATGTAGATTTTATTTATGAATCTACTAAAATGATGCACTGTGAGATTATCTCAGTCTATTCATTACTGAGAAAATGGTCAGGAACCTCGGTGCTTGAATCTAAATATGAGGGCGGGACTTAGCAATCACAGATAAGATGGATGTGACACATTTATCAGAAAAACTTAAGAATATAGGGTGTAATCTGTAATTCAATTCTTATCTTTGAATCAAACAACCAACAACAGTTGTAAAGAGATTTGCAGACTTGGAATTGACTTTGATTCATGACAAAAAGAAGTTGGTGCGTATGACGCATTGTGAAACACCCGCCCCCAAGACTTGTGATTGGCCTGGTATAGAATAGATTGGGCATAATCTGCAGTGAATGGAGCAGTTCCTGACCATTTTCTCAGTATTGAATACACTGAGGAAATGGGATGGCTGGACAGGCTACTGTGAGATTGTCTATTGTTAAAAAAAAAATCCCTTATGAATAACAACTATGCAGTGTGTCTTCAAGTGCTGGAATTGTACATGCAGGGTTTGTGGGATCTTAAAAAGTCTTAAAAGTCTCAAATTTCCAAATCTGCATTTAATACCATAAAAAAGTTGTTAAAAGGTATTACATTTAATATGGTAGGTCTTATGTTATGTTGCCATAAACCTGTTGGCTGTAATGTGTTTAAATGTGTCTGCTAAATGTCCAAACTGCAAAGAAAGTAACGTTAGTCTACGCAGTTCCACCTGTTCCAACTTGACAATTTATGTTGAAATTAGCAACCGATTACTGCTAACTTTGCATCTTCTGGTGAGAAATAACTCGGAACAGTGGGAATCAAACCATTAGAGCAAATCAATACATTTTACTAAATTCTAGGAGTCATGAGTTTTTGCCAGTTTGGCAGTGAAATGGGTATTAAATTCTGTTCTAAGTAGTCTTAAAAAGATCTTAAAAAGTCTTAATTTAACTTGTAGAAACCTGTAGGAATCCTGTACAAGTTAATCTAAGATTTAAGCTCTGCCTGCTGTAGATTTTCTTGTGCAACAGCTTTGCCATGACTTGATTATGTGGCATGTGGTAAAGATGATGGTCTGTGTGTGTTTCAGCGAATGAACATCGGTCTGCGGGCGTTCCTGGTGATAGCAGATGCTCTACAGCAGAAGGATGGAGAGCCCCCCATGCCCAACACCGGGGCCACTCTGCCCTCTGGAAACTCTCTGAAGAAGAAGAAAACATATCTGAGCAAGACTCTCACTGAAGAGGAGGCCAAACTAATAGGTGTGTGTGGGGGGGATTTGAGCCACTTTAATGTGGAAGTAATCTGGATCAAAACTTTAAAATGTCTTCTTCAATTTATATATTTAAAAGGATGTATACATCCAGTGTAATAACAAAATGTAGAACATTATCTGAATAAGTAAATATCGAGTTAAGATATAATTGTGCATTGCCCATTTGTAATTAATTAACACAGACTATCATGATTAGGAGATTTTAACACATTTAATAATAATTGTATTTGTAGTAGGAAATTAAAGTGCATATAAATATTATAGTTTATATTAAAAAAGGGTGATTATGCAAATGTAATTGTGAGTGAGGTGGTTCAAAAGTGTATGGTGAAAGGTTTGCATGGAAGTTTTGTGCTATTATGAAATGCTGTTTTTTTTTTTGTGTGTGTGTTAACAAAACAAAGGAAGCTGAATCAATTCAATTATTACTTTGTAAAAAGGTGGTACACTACATCTCTCTTCTTTCTGAGCACCAAAATTTTGTTTGTCCGTGTTGTACTGCTCTTTGTTATCTGATGATTTTATGTGACCAAAATAAAAGTAAACTAACTAACTATGTCCTTTATGCTAATGTCTCATGTCTTCTCTGTAGGCATGTCCTTGTACTACTCTCAGGTGCGAAAAGCTCTGGACAACATCCTGAGACACTTGGACAAGGAGGTGGGCCGGTGCATGATGCTCACCAGCGTCCAGATGCTAAATAAAGAACCAGAGGACATGATCACGTATGTAGCAATGTTGTCCAGATCATTAACATTGTGTTCTGGTTTTCAGTGATATAAGTATTAAATTTAAATCAGGTAGTATGAGCATAATATAGAAATGCAAAACACAAATATAGATACTAAAACTCTATAGCTCCTTACCCTCATGTTGTAGTTCATATTTAGTATATGTACAGTAGGAATGATATTTTACCCCATCTCCTACAGTGGTGAAAGAAAGCCTAAAATCGACCTGTTCAGGACTTGTGTGGCAGCTATTCCTCGTATCCTTCCTGATGGAATGTCCAAACCCGAGCTCATCGACCTGCTCTCACGGTAACTCAGCTTCGCCCTCTATAAATTTTACGGTTCCTACCTCTATCTGTACAATCAAGGCTCAATTATCTCCGCCTTTTCCTCTTCCATTCAGACTTACAGTGCACATGGATGATGAGCTTCGCCTCATTTCCCAGAACTCCTTGCAAAGCCTGTTACTTGATTTCTCAGACTGGAGGGAGGATGTCCTGTTTGGTTACACACATTTCCTTTTGCGCGAGGTAAAACTGCTTTTAAAAAATCTGTAAAGTGCTCTTACAAAAATAAATAGGTTGCACCATCAGCACTTTTTTGTTTATGTGCACATGCTCACCTTGCATCTATTTTAAACACAGGATGGAGTGTAGCTTAGTCTCAGACAGTATTATGCCTCATCACTGCAGCCTTACATGAGGCAAAACATTAAAAACATCAGATCCTTTGTGAATTAACTGGATATTGTTCGCCTCATAGAATAATTGCCCAAGTCATTATGTGTGTTTATGTTTTATTTATATACATATGTGTGTGTGTGTGTGTGTGTGTGTGTGTGTGTGTGTGTGTGTGTGTGTGTATGTATTTTTGGGGGGGTTCCTTTTTTTATTCTTTATTTCACTTTTGCACTTTATATACATTTCATTATATATACACAGATATACATGAGGAATTTGCTGTAAACACTATGTACATAGAGAATTTTGCATAAATAATATGCATAGAGAAATATACATTGAGAAGTATACATAGAGACTTTGGGTGTAAACATTATGTGTACATAATATATATAATACATGAATATATACAGCAATTCAGCCTTAATGAACATACGATCACAAACACAACAATACTCCAAACAAACAAAAAATAACCTCCACCCCCTATTTTCCCACCCGCAGTAAGATCCATGGTGAATAAAACAAAACATTGACAACAATATCAGCATGCGCACCACACACTGAGCACATACACACTGTAACAAATATCACTATGCACACAGATACACATATATACAATGCATCATCAAGTCCATAGTCAACCTCTTCACCTCCATTTCACAACACTAATACTCCAGCCATGGAACTACTACCACGCTGCCCCAAGGTCCCAAACGTTGCTAGATATCTGCACATCCAGGCCATTCATGAAGGTCCTAAGTCATATTTTTTTTGCTTAATTGTGATATCTGTATAAAATGAAGCAGCAGTGTTAGGAGACTAAAATTACACAAATATCACAGTTTGCAGTTGTGTTATGAGGCTAACAATATGCAAATATGTAATATTTGCAGCTGTACTGTAAACATACATTTTTAATTTTTTCCCTCTTCCACTCTCCTCCAGGTGCAGGATACACATCAGGGCTTACAGGATGCATCTGTGAAGCTCCTTCTCCAGTTGCTCACACAGTGGAGGTTAGCGTTGCAGCTGCAGGGGAAGATGCGAGGCGGAGTTGAGGTTTGTACAGTATAACACTAAGCAAGACTCACGTGTTTTATCATAATGTAGCATCTTTTAAAGCACAGTTTGCCTTAAATATGTATTTTTTTTCTCTGTCACAAACAATTTCGTAGTGTGAGTTTATTGTTATATTAAATTTTCATCAAGTCAAGTCGGCCAGTGAGCTGAAGGTGCAGTCATGGAAAAAATATTAGACCATCAAAAGTCATCAAAAACAGTGGTTATGCAATCCAGTACTACCTCCTGTGTGTATCATGTGACTAAAACAGACAGAAAAGAAAACATGGAATGTCTAAAAGCACTGTTTTT
>JAPTGZ010000007.1:25029393-25055382 GCA_029814645.1 Fowleria isostigma | reverse complement strand
ACAGTAAATACTTACTTTAGCTTGTTTGCTTTTTTTTTTTTTTTTGGTTTTGTTTTTTTTTTTGGCACAATGCACATTTCTTGTAGCCTGGTCAGCCATCCTGTTCCATCAGTGTGTTCAATACTGAGAAAATGGTCTGGAAGGGGGGGACTTGAATCCAAATATGAAGGCGGGACTAACAAGCACTTAGTAAACCGATCACAGATAAGACATATGTGACACTTTTGACAGAGAAATTTAAGAATACAGGGTGACATCTATAATTCAAATCTTATTTTTGAAGCAAACAGTTGACAACCATTGTAAAGACATTTGCAGACTTGGAACTGACTAACTCAAAAAGAAGTCGGTGCATATGACTTACTGTGAAACGCCCCAAACTTGTACTTGGCCCAGTATAAAATAAATCGGGCATAATCAACAGTGAATGGAGCAGTTCCACATCGTTTTCTTAGTATTGAATACACTGAGGAACTGGAATGGCTGACCAGGAAACATTTCTTGTATGTTCTTGATGTATCTGAAGAAAAGAGGCTGAGAAATAGTCGGCTGCATAAACATTTGGTGATGTATAAAGGCAAAATTACAGAATTTGTTCAGTTAAGATGAAAAAACAATGAAGGAAGTAATTAGCGTCTGGACTTTCAGCTTGAATTGAAGGGGTTTAACAGCCATTTAGGAATTGTAAGCATTTAAAACATAGTCCCTACATTTTCAGAGGCTCAAAAGTAGTTGGACAAGCTAAAGTTGTCAATAAATAGGATTGTTTTTAATACTTGCATAAAGTCTGCAACCTATGAACATCACTAAACCTCTCTGGAGATGCTTTGCAGGGCCTTTTCCACAGTACTTGGCTGTAATTACTGTTCAGATACTTATGGACTTAACTCATTTCAGCTCTACAAAAACAGCAAAGCTAAAGGTGGCCTGAAGTGTTTACACTGTAAAGAATGAAGAAAAAAGAATGTGATTAACAAGAACCACCTCTCAGTTTACATGTAATGATAAGAGGAGGTTATGGTTTTGAATGAATGAATGAATTTGTCTTTAATTTCCCCACAGGTTTAATGACATCCACGTGCCTATCAGACTGGAGTGTGTGAAATTTGCCAGTCACTGTCTCATGAACCATCCAGATCTGGCCAAAGACCTCACAGGTGAGTCATCCGAGTAAACGGCAAACAGATGCTCTAAAAATACTTCCTCTGGTCGGATGAGCCATTGATCTGCGCTAAACCTGTGATCTTGTGTCCGTTTGCTTTCCCAGAATACTTGAGGGTGAGATCACATGACCCAGAGGAGGCCATCCGCCATGATGTCATTGTCTCTATAGTAACTGCTGCCAAGAAAGACCTGTCCCTCGTCAACGATGCATTACTCAATTTTGTAAAAGAGAGAACCTTAGACAAGAGAGTAAGTACTCGCATTAGGAAATAAATGATCAGTATACACCAGCGCAGTCTTAGTGTGTCTTTGTTCATGTTTTCATCCTCCTCGTCATCCCCACCAGTGGCGTGTTCGGAAGGAGGCCATGATGGGCCTGGCATCGATCTACAGGAAGTACTCGCTACAGGGAGAAGGAGGGAGGGAAGCCTCAAAGCAGATCTCCTGGATCAAAGACAAGCTACTCCACATCTACTACCAGAACAGCATCGATGACAGGTACGTCTCCTGAGTTCCTAATAGCAGAGACATGCTTTTCACTCTCCTGAATGAATTTTGTTTAAGCTTTTAAGAAGCATATGTTAGTTTTTATTAACTCATTACAACTCAAACATCCACCATTATTGATCTAAAATGGTTAAGAACTGTTGAATCACAAATTCCATCAATACACCTAAATAAGTGAGGTAAAAAATGCTGTTTCTCATTTTTTCTTTTTTTTTTTTTTAATTTTTATTGAAAAAGGTGACAAAAAATCTCCAACAGTGCCATTCTTACATTGCATTTCTATTAGGACCCTTTTCGTGTTTTATATTTTACATATACAAAAGTAGAAAATGAACATGATTTGGATGCTTACAGTTTCAGTATTTCTTACTTAAAAAAAAAAAAAAAAGTCTATATTTATATACAAAGAAATAAAAAACAGTGTTACAGTTATCTCTGGGTTCTTTAAACATTATAAAACTAAATATAAATGTAACAAAGTTGTATAATTGGTGACAATTTTAGAGGAGTGATACAGATTTTGGGTGACTTGTGAATACAAACTTGATCTATTTGTTCCAAATACAATAAAATGTATCCCTCTGGATTCTGATGGCGTACGTCTGTTTTTCCATTTTGAATATTTGCGATTTCGTACCAGTCTGCTATTGGTGGTAGGGCTGCACGATTTTGGCCTAAAATAAAATCCTTTTTTTTTTTTCCTTCTTCCTCTAAAAACTCTTTGATTTGGATTTTTGGGTCTACAGAAGAGAACAGATTTCATCAGAGGTACTCACAGATCCACTGACCGTGGGGGAGGTGCGCGCTACCAGACCTTATGACTTGTACTTACAGAGTAGTTACATGTCGTTCTGTGATGACAAGTTCTACCAATGTAAGTCAGTGACAGGCATCAGTCATATGAGCGTTTACCAGATGAGTGATTATGACAAGAATCATAGGCGGGTACGAGATGCGGACGGCTGTGCGTCTGACACGGAACATCCGGCGCTTGCCCGGTTATGACCCGGAGCTCTGCTGTGCGCCGGACGCAGAGTTTGACTATGCAGTTCCGTGATGCAAACACAGATTTAAGGTCTGTGGTCAATACATGGAATTTTGTGAAAGACTGCTGTCACAGTTAGGAGGAAGAGTCTACGGCAGCCCGGAGGGCAGAGGCAGACAGGCGGAGACGCGTGGCTTGGAGACACGAGAGACATAAAAGTGATTTGACAATTACCCTGTTTTAAAAATCTTCCTAATTAAAAAATCAGATTTTGATTTAAAATCAATTAATCGTGCAGCCCTAGTTGGTGGACTTGGCAGCCAAAAGTGCTTGTAGTAATTTTGTATCCTCCCCCTGTTCTAGTACAGTTACATTACCAACATATAAATGTATATGAAATTGTAGGTAATAAGAACTGTAAAGACAGATATCAAAGTCCAGTGGATACCCCTCCAGCCCCAGAACACATGTATTGTCTTATAAAATCTAACCACATTTTTCTAAAAGTTCTCTCTCCATTCTAGCGAGTTGGTAGATGACCACTTCCCATTTTTCATCCAAAATTCTAATCCCAGCTTCCTTTTCCCACTTATTTTTTATATGGGCAGTATTGTCATTTCTTGCAAACATAAGTACATTATATTAATGGTCATCTTTTATGACCAGAGGCTCTGTGGTGACAGGCTTCCCATGAATTCCTAGGAAGTCTTAAAAGGCTTTTAATTCATTTATCTAAAAATAAGCCTTGATCGGCATTAAAATGTGTTAAATGAATATTCAAAAGTCTTAAAAATTGTAACACTTGGTAAGTAAGATTTTATGATCAGAAGTAGTTTCAAATCTAAAAATAATAGGTAACATTTGTTTTTAAAAAATAATTTGCCAAATAGCAATAGCGTCACCAATCATGAGCCCGGAACCAACAAAACAGTGGTGTGTTAAGGTTGTGACTCTTTTAGAACCGATGCACGTTGTTGATGTTGGACCGTATGGTAAAGTGTAAGTTTAACAAAAATTAGCTGTTCAACAAAGATTTTTCTGGATGGCTGAAACTGGCACCAGGAAATTTATATGGGGCCCTGTGTATTTTGTGCAAGAAATGGTTCAAACTGGACACAATGGGAGTCAAGACGGTGGAATCCCATATGCACAGCATGAAATGCAAAACCTCAAACTGAAGCTGTCGACAAATACCAGGTGTTTTCCAGTTCTGTTCTACTCTGGTCTCCACTGTGCCTCAACAGCTGGGATGGCAGCACCAAATCTCTGGACAATGTTCGGGTGTACTCCTGCGCTGAAAGCTGAGGGGCAGTGGGGTCTGAACACCGTGACAAAACAATCATACAAATCAAATGTGGGTGGAAATCAAGGCATTTGAGTACACAAATACATTTTTTGCCAGTATGGCTGTGAAACAGGCTGTGAAATGGGCATTAAATTCTGTTTTAAGTTGTCTTAAAAAGGGCTTAAGAAGTCTTAAATGTGTCTTTTATAAAACCATAGGAACCCTGAGTGAACATGGAAACATTATCTTCTGCAACACTGGTTCACCAGTAAAACCCATCGACTTGGATGAATGACAGTGGATGTAGATCCTTGTTATTCTCCCACCCACACTGTCCATCTGTTTGTCCAAAGTTTTGTCCAACTGATTTCTTGAATGCTATTCACTTGATTCTTTTGAATTTGACACATTTTCTTTTCCACTAGGAGAGGTGCAGTGCACTGTTTGATGACTGAATTTAATTTTTTTTTTTTTCTTCTTCAAATTTTTGGCAATTTTTTTTAAAAAGATTGAAAAGTAAGACTTGGGTAGAATAATGTTTGTCTTGGTTTTACTGAACAACCCAAAAAGGACAGTTCTTTAGTTGAATCTAGTTTACAGTTCTCTTTAATTTTACTTCAAGCTGAATCCCTGGGTAGGCAGGATATCAAGAGAGGGCAACTTGTTGTGCAACCAGGCAGGGGTATTAATAAGTTCCACTTACTCTTTCACTGGTTGTTATATTCTGGTAATGATTACTTTGTTAAAAAAGTCACTCCTTCAGTGTTTTTTATTTGGTTTAATAACATTTGACTTTACTGAGCTTTTATGAACATTTATATGATCAGAAAATTAAATACAGGAAAACTAGTGCGTTGACCTATGGGGAATCATGGGTTATGTTAATACATATTTCTAGGGGCTTAATTTAGTAAATTCATCTTTCCTGTTTTAGACATTTCCCATCATGCAGTATGGTACTGAGCAACATCATTTTAAGGTTATTGTATTCCAAAATTATTTAAATCTCCCAAAATATTTGTCCTATCAACTCGCTGAGATATTTAATGTGGAGATGGGACTCTTTCACAACTGTAGGTACCAAATTGGGTGGTAAGAACATTTCAATTTCTCAGAACTGCCGACACACACACACACACACACACACACACACACACACACACACACACACAGACGCTCTGAGACCTTCCAGTATCATGATATAAATATTATGATATTGATACCTGATTTTCATTGAAAAATGCAAATTGAAAAGTACAATATTTATAAGAAATGGTAATAATTCATTTGGGAAAGACCAAATCCTTTGAAAGTTATGACAAAACAGCTGTGGGTGTTTAACGGGTTAAAGAAATTAATTGGTCTTATACAAATTAGTGAGTCTGTGGCTCTAGATTTGCTCACCTCATTTTGTTAATATTGTTTACCTAAGAATAAATTCATGGTAAAAAACTACCTCTTCTTTTTTTGTCTATGGCGGTACCATAAACTACCACACTACTTATCGCTAACTCTCTTCTCAGGGTGGAGTAGTTTTAAATCACTCTGCTAGTGCTGTGGAGCTGCACCACTGCCGCCAATAAAACGTCTATGTGTAACTATATCACAGTGAAGCAGGGATGATTCTCAAAGTTAAAGGATGCAAAATGTCTGCAACTGCCTTGTTTTTATTTGGAAAGATGCCTGGCGCAGTGAGAAATCATGTCAGCCTGAATCACCCACAGCGGCCAAAGAGCCACAGAAGCCTCTAGTGTGCATAAATACTTGACAACATTATACATTTTACCAGTGTGCTTGTAAAAATTTAGAATTCTGTCCATATATTATTTTTCGTCTGGGGGCATTTTCTTAATGTACAAAGGCTCAGTTTCTGATCCTGTTGGTGATAATCCCATTAAACAGAATCAAATGGCAGCTTAATGACTGGGAGGACTCTGAACTCAAACCCATTATGAGGCTTTTGAACCCTTCGGCTTAAGTTTCCTAAGATCTTTTCGTTTTAATTAAATTTTCTGGCTTCTGATTTTCCTCTGCACACAGGTTACTGGTGGAGCGGGTCTTTGCCCAGTATATGGTCCCTCACAATCTGGAAACCACTGAGAGGATGAAATGTCTGTATTATCTGTATGCCACCCTGGACACCAATGCTGTCAAGTGAGTCTGATTCTAAAGATTCTTGGCATTTTCCTGGAGATGTAAAAATGAATTTAACAAAGGCTTCCAAAAACAGCCTGTCAAAGTCTAAAATGGATTAATTTACTTTTTATATGAAGATTTATACAAAACTGAAGCATAATTGTGTCAGTCTGTTGAAGACTAGTTATAAGCCATTAAACCATTTTAAAGCACTTTAACTTTAATATCCTTCTCATCCTTCTTTCAGAGCTCTGAATGAGATGTGGAAATGCCAGAATCTGCTGAGGCACCATGTCAAAGACCTGCTGGATCTGGTCAAAAAGCCCAAGGTAAATACAGTAAAACACATAAACAACCAAAACAATGCGTGTCCAAGGATTTGTGATGGATTAACCCTTTATAGAAATATTCTGAAATTCAAAATGTAAACCTTCATGTGTTATTAGAGGACATTAGCCAGGCCAACCATCCTGTTTTCTCAGTGTATTCAATACTGAGAAAACAGTCTGAAATTGGGTCAGTTATTATGAAAAATGCCTGATCCATTTTATACCGGGCCAATTGCAAGTCCTGGGGGCCGGTGTTTTCACAATGCATCATCCACACCAACTTGTTTTTGTCATGAGTCAAAGTCAGCTGCAAGTCTGTAAATCTCTTTACAACTATAGTCGGTTGTTTATGCAAAAATAAGGATTGAACCCTGTATTCTCACAAAAATATTTGTCTTATCTGTGATTAGTTTACTCGGCATCTGTTAGTCTCGGCTTTATATTTGGATTCAAGCCCTGTGATTCCAAACAGATTTCTCAATAGCCAGGCTAGGAAGACGTAACAAGACTATTACTTTTGCGGAATTTTTCAAAGTTTTTTATTGTTATGTAGAAAACCAAGCTCAATGAAATTGCCATATACCTGCAGGTGGCAAAAAAAAAGAAAAATCCAAGGAGTAAATATGAAAAATTATAAGACAAACACAAGGTGAAAAGAACACGTATTTTAGAACGCTAGAACATTAGAGCGACATAAGTGCTGATCCAGACACCTGTTAACATCCACATTATCCCTTTGAGCATCATTACTTAGTAGGGCTGGGCAATATCTCAATATTTTGAAATATATCGAGAATTTTTCATATGCAATATAAAATAAACTATATTGCTTACTCCTTGCGCTGTTTCCCCTCCCATGCCTTGTCTGGCTCTTACTCGGCTGGGTACTCTGCCTCTCTCTGTATCAGAGCACCCCTCATAACTCCGCGTCAGCATGGCTACGAATACAAACGAGGGAGAAGCTAATGATGGTTTGCAAAAGGAAAAATAATGGCTCACACATTTGGAGATGGTTCGGTTTCCACTCAGCCGATGTGCAGCAGGGAATGCCAAAAACGTATTCTCACAAAAGGTTTGAGTACAACCAGCTTGTTCCACCATTTGAACAGTGATATAAAGTCCAGTAGAAGTGTGTTTAGACTGGAGTCCATCTGAGAAGGTGGCCTGGGATATGGGCCGGTTGGGCTCCAGTTCGGTACAGGTGTGTGGAAGTGGTCTGTAGCTCAGCTCAAATCATAAATGCTAGACTGAATGTTATGTCCGTTCACCACTCTGATAACAGAGGTGACTGTAATTGTAACTAGAGCGGTGAACAAACTCAACTGTTGTTTCTCCCGAAAAAAAAACTCGGATCGGTGTGGTATGAGCTTGGCTTATCAACTGAACCACTGGGTTAAATATCAGAGACAACCAAGAATGTTTTTACACTTAGCCTCAAACACGTTAACAGCTAGAAGAATGTTTCCTGGGTTTGTCTTCTTCTGACTCTCGGGTTTGTTGGATATTGACAGAATTTACTCCACATCACCGCCTACTGTTTCAGCCCCGTAGTGTCCATTCACACTGAAATAAGGACAGTGGTCTGTCCTTGTGAATGTAACACTGTGGGAAAGGTGTGAAGTATCCAATCTATGCAGTTGAAGGGGTTTGTGGACAGTTCACAGCCTTTACGACAAAAATAACATATTTGTAAATGAATAAATGCTCTGACAGATGTCTTTGTATCTTTCTCTTTATTCCATCACCACTAATACTTTAATAACTCCATCCTGCATCAACCCATCAACACTTATCTACAGAATATTTCATGTCATGCATTAAAGAGTTGAATTTGAATTTACACAATGATGTATAGAACATTACAAAAATAATGAGCTATATATCGTGTATCGCGTAATAGCCTAAATATATCGAGATAATGTTAGAGGCCATATCGCTTAGCCCTATTCCTTACATTATACCATTACTTCATAGTACCTAACACAGGAGGTACACTCACTGTTGATGCAGAGGTGGACCTTACAGACCCTGTACACCACATTGGACCTGAAATCGTTGCCATCACTGTCTCTTACTGTGTGCTGAAATTACCAAAAATAGCCACTTGTCTGATAAAGGGTTAAATGTTTTCTGTTCTGTTTTTTCTAGTCTGAAGCATCCAGCAAGGCTGTATTTGCCAAAGTCATGGTGATCACAAGTAAGATTTTAAAAAGTCTTAGTAACTACTTGAAGCTGCACTGTCAAATATACCTCTGCGCTTTTCATTCCCTCAAAAGCTCAAACATAAAATATCTAATGGAATTGCTTCAACAGCATGACCTCACCTGCTTAATTTGGACTAAAGCATATCCCCCCATAGACATCGGCTGTAATTGTTTGTGTCTGTAGGGAACCTGCCAGACCCGGGCAAAGCTCAGGACTTTGTGAAGAAGCTGGCCCAGGTCCTGGATGACGACGAGCGGATCAGGGACCAGTTGGAAACCCTGGTCAGCCCCTCCTGTTCATGCAAACAGGCTGAAGTCTGCGTGGTGAGTATCGGCGTTTCTGGTTCAAATCACAGCGTTAAAAATGCCGTCATCCCTCAGAAGTGTTTTCAATCCAATCATGGGCTAATACAAAACTTGATCTTCATCTGAGCAGGGGGTACATATTGAATCCACCAGTGCATTTTGTGAAATTAAAACCATTTACATTCATAAGAGCTTTGATTATTTTAATGAGGTAAACATGCTTTTTAAATTATTTAGTTTTTTTAGTTAATCAAACCCAAATTAAGAAGTATTTGTCTGCTGTTAAAACCTTCACACAGGACTTTTTGACTATTCCTTTGTGTAAAAATATATTGTGTCTTTTGAAGAAAAAAACTATATAATCAGACATTAGGTATAAGTGTAGGTGAGCAGGAAGCCTACCTCTATACTTAGTCTGTATTCAAATGCATTAGAGGATTAACTCAACAGTCAGTTTATACGGCTTAATAAATCTCAGAGTAACAGGGTTGTTTTTTTAAATACATATTTGAATACTTCTTATCTTACACTACTTTAATTTCAGTGTCTACAGATCCTTAAAGTTGTAAATTTGTCCTAGATTAATCCTTAAAATGATAATCCTAAATTGTATACTACATGGTTATTGTCATGACTGGCTCTGAGTGCTTGACAAATAATACACAGAATGGAAAAGGGCTCCAGTACGAAGAGATTATTAGTGCAAGGGCACTGAAGTAAATACATAAATATGAGCAAATGTAGTCAGGCGGACGTCATGTTTGGTCAGCGGCAGCCTTGCCAACATTTTCACTGGCAACGGCTGCCCCGGCGATGTCGTCGCCACAACATTGAACACACCCTTGTCCGATAAAGCCTGCTAAATAAAGGATACTAGGTCCAGTTTACGCAACCCGTCCAGTATCCAGAGCGAATAATGCTGCACAATGGCCTTTAATCGTTCCGTTTTACACGTGTCCAAAAACTGTGCGCTAGGCACCTGGAGAAAACTGGAGAGATCCATAACCACAAGTAATAAACCCAGTAGGGCACTTAATAGACCCACTGCAGCAGTAGTCACTGCGCCAGGAAGTTCCTCTAACTACACAACCCCAAACTAGCTAAACTTAGCCCATCTTTGTCCAGTTTGTGGTGGGAAAATTAAGCATGAGTTCAGCAGGGCACAGAACACGGTGTGAAACCAAATGAAGTGCCTCCTAGATGGTTGTCAAGACAATCAATGATAACCAGTCAGTGCCACACTAAAGTCCCAAACGACATGAGCCCATATGGGGAAAGTGCCCCCAATCCTACCAGGGAACCCGCGGAAAGAAGTGAATCTAGAACAGCACTTACCTCAAAACCAGGCGACGACTGGACCAAAGGCCTCACCAAAGAAAGTGATGTACTTGCCAAAAGTCCAAGAAGATGAGCCTCCAAGTGTCAAGACGAGCTCTGGAAGGTCACCAGTAAAAATAGATTTATTAGTGCAAGAGCGCTGACATAATACATAAATACAAGCAAATGTAATCAGAGAGACGTCATGTCAGGTCAGCGGCGATCAGCAAAGAAGGAGCCCCCGTCTGGTCGCCTAGCAGACACTTGCCTATACATATGGTTACCAATGCGTTGTTCAAACATCGGGTAACCATGGGGTCGCTCAACCAAACATCTGAGGAGAGAGAGAGAGAACAAAAGAGAGAGAGAAAGAAAGAACATACCATAGCGGTCGTCACAGACACAATTTGCAATATTTGCATTGGAAATTGGGGTGCACAGATACCACTTTTTTCTACACCAAGTACAAGTACATGCATTTGATTACCCGCCGATTACTTACAGAGTACTGATATGAGTATTTAATACCATTACAATTCTTACTTTTGATAATATGCTTTATTGTCATCAACATTAGTATGGGGGGGGCGAGATGGATTGGTGGTAGAATTGTCACCTACCACATGGGAGGCCCAGGTTTGACATAAAAACGTGTCAAATCATCATGCAAATCACTGGTGATTCGCTGTGGCGATCCCAAAAGGTAGCAGCCAAAATGGAAAACAACATTGTCATCATCATTAGTCTGACTGTAACAAAGTGATGCTACTGGCATTTAATGCTTTGGAATTAGCGCTTCTCGATCAATTCACCACAGGGTGCTGCTCTTAATTAGCCATACTTGCCAAATACCAAAAGAAGAGTAAAGGTTTTTTTTTAAAGAAGAAAGTCAATAATAATAAACACTGCGATGACAGAGGAGGTAATGCTAATGTGGGTACTCATCAATATCAACATGAGTATCCATAAATACGTCAGTAGGTTTTCACTCACACAGTCACTCTTTGAATAGTTCTGCTACATCCACGGTTCCTGGTTGTACGACTCTGTTTGAGTACTCCCGGAAAATGGACAGAATTATGTATGGAATGTACGCAGAGGATGGACCGAACACTCCATCTGTCTATCTTAAACGTAACTTGCAGTCAGTGTTACTTTTGTCAATGTTGTTTATTAAGTTAAACCTCCACCCTGCTGACATTAGTCCTCCGCTGCATACTGCTGACTGTGAACGTCACACTGCTGTAAAGTGGTATCAGTGTTTACGAGTATGAGTTGAAGTACACGCGCTCAGTATCAGACCAATACCCAATACTGGTAGCAGTATCAGTAGAATTCCTATTTGGAAACCTTTAAGAATTTGTCAGATTTGTAATTCGTGTTCAACATAACCATGAAAAAATGTAGTTGCATTGAAACATGGACTGGTTCAAAACAACTATGACGCCTGTTGTACTGTTATTTTTGAGAATATAAGTCTTAAAAAGTCATTAATTCAGCTCCCTGAAACCTGCAGATATCCTTTAATTATTTGTGCCTCCTCCTTCAGCGGGATATCACTAAAAAGCTGGGTAGCCCCAAACAGCCCAGCAATCCTTTCCTGGAAATGGTCAAGTTCCTGCTGGAGAGAATCGCTCCAGTCCACATCGACACAGAGTCTATCAGGTACCGACCAGCAGAACCATTGAAATCAAACTCTTTAAAACGGGGTTCATACAGATGCTTGAAATCCTTGAAAATGCTTGATTTTCAGTATTGTGTTTTCAAGGTCTGGAAAGTGCTTGAATCTTGGTTTAAGTGCTTGAATTATATTTCTGTGATGTATTGTTTTTTTTATTTCTAATGTTAACTTAGGTTAGATGCCAAACCAAAGCTACTTACAGAGAGGTGATACATTTTGGAAAGTAAAACTATGTTAAAAAAAAAAAATTGCCAAGTTCACTCAGGTCGATTCGAGGTAAATTTTTATCTTGATCCTTGTCTCAGTACAAGTGTGTCTGAAGAACTCCAGATGGCATCCCCCCCCTTTTATTTATTTATTATTTTTTTTAAATAAAACTTTGTGTTCTTTAATTTCTAAATTTTTTACTGTTATAAAACAGAATTTCAGATGTTTATAGCATAATACAATGAAAATCATTGTAATAGAAAGGGAAAAAAAAAATCCTAACGATACGTATTCCTGTAGATATGGATTTTACACCAGTGATAAGGTGCTGTGCTGGAAAATATTGTAAATAACCCTTGAAATGCTTGAATTTGACCTTTAAAAATGTGTATGAACCCTGTTAAAAGAACATTAACATATTAAAAGAGATCACACCTAACATTTCTATGGTCTGTCAGTGCTTTGATAAAACAGGTGAACAAGTCTATAGATGGGACAGCTGATGATGAAGAGGAGGGCGTTCCCACTGAAGAGGCCATCAGAGCTGGACTTGAGCTGCTGAAGGTAAAAAGAGTAAAAAAAAATAAAATAACATTGTCCAGATTGCTGCCTCTGCATCTGTCTGTTAGAATCAAGGCTCAAGCTGTAAAATTACGTTGGGAAACATCTTTGTATTGTCTCATGTTGGTGCTCCATTTAGAAGAAATAATAGTTTCAGTTGGTTTCCCTGCAGGGGATTTATTGTAAATCGCTGCCTGTAGCTCAGTCAGCTGTGATTAAATACACAACTCAACTGAGCCGAGAAAAAGATAAACAAAGAGAATGAAAAAGGAACATCCACTGAAGGATCATTTCCCTCCTGCAGCTTTGCTCTGTAAGCAGGGCCGGCGGCAGGTTTGAGTGAAAAATCCACAGAACTCTCATCACAGTTGCACATTTGTCCCAATAATGACAACAGCCTATTCCGTCTGTTTTGGTAGATTCACTTGTAGTACTCGGGCCTGATGGAAACGGCATCATTTGGTGCTATTCGAGCCGTTTGACCCTCTGGTTTTCATCACACACAGGTGCTGTCGTTCACACACCCGGTGTCGTTCCACTCTGCAGAGACGTTCGAGTCTCTGTTGGGTTGTCTGAAGATGGACGACGAGAAGGTGGCCGAGGCCGCGCTGCAGATCTTCAAAAACACAGGCAGCAAGATGGAGGAAAGCTTCCCTCACATCAAATCGTACGTTTGGACTCATTTATTTCCCAGCAGGATTTATCCACAGCCACACTTTTTTTCACACAGTAATTTTTATTCAACTTTTCAATAAAACAAAGAATCTTCACAAATACAAGCATTCTTCTGTTTGAATCAGGTAATCTTCACAGGATGAAGCATATTATATGCATTGCATACAATGGATAAAATAATATCACAACTTATGTAATTAAAAAAAATAAATGAATCAAAGCACAACATTGTGAAAAATCATAGTAATAAGAAAGTCCACAAACATGGAAACTAAAAGGTTCACCATCACACAGCCACACTTTTAATCATTTATGGAGTTTAGTTTTTATTCATATTTTGGGTAAAGACTAGGGGTGCAATGAAATACAGTACAGGGCTCACGATACGAAATACTCATGATACGAAATAAAGATTAAAGAAAACCACCTGCATTTAATGAAAAACAGTTTGATTGTAAAGTTGGACAGTGTGACTGTGGGTGTGTTTGTTCTACATATTAGAAAGAAAGAATGAAAACAGTTTAATTGACCAATCTCACTTTTTTTTTTTTATAAGTTCTTAAACTTAAATGAGAATGTCATGAAAACTTTTGTCTTAGTAGGCAGAGGGAGGAGCTTCTCTTTGTGATGCCGTTTCATCATACATTATGCTTGTTTTTTTGCTCTACCGTATGCATTTCCTTGTAATAATGTCTCGGAGAGCGAGAAACAAGAGCGTGAGAGCACAGTGAATAGTCCCCGTGCATGGCGGATCAAACGGTACATGGTTTTCCCTAGTGTCCACTATTTTTTTATCTTCCTCCATTTTGACATGAAGTGAGCGCTGCTACAGTAGTGAGAGGGTCAGAAATCGTCAGTCTCAGTGCACAGCGTCCCTTTGTGTTTTTGAAACTTATAACTTGATTTTTATTTCATGCATCTTTGAATTTTATTTTGGCTTTTTTTTTTTTTTTTTCCTCCATGGAATTTTGTTGCACCCTTAATAAAGACAGTTGAAGTGTGTTGAGGTCTGTGACTTGTGACAGCCTGTGCTGATGGTTTTTAATGCCATTCTCCCGCTCTGCTCCCTCTAGTGTTTTGCTGCCTGTACTGCAAGCCAAAGCAAAGAGAGGCCCCCCTCGCCAGGCCAAGTATGCCATCCACTGCATCCACGCCATGTTCAGCAACAGAGACACACACTTTGCACAGATCTTTGAGGTCAGTCGCACACAAATATACAGTGTGAATGATTTGTGTCAAATATTACCCATAAGGACCTGATGTGACTTTTGTCCCAGTTTTCAAATGAATTTTTCTCTATTGAATCCTGAGTGATTTGCCACCATTTATTATAATATTATCCTCTGAATTTTTTTTTCCAGTGAAAATAATTTATTTTCCTACATTTAATGTACTGATCATGTAGATGTTCATAAAAGCCCAGTCAAATCAAAGGTTACTATATCAAAACAGAGAAAACGGAAGAAAAAGTGACTCTTAGTAAAATCTATCATTAGCTGAACATAAACAAATTGTGTCCATCCACTGTCATTGATTTAACTCCATGGGTTTTACTGGTGAATCAATGTTGTAGAGGATAAGTGTTTTTATGGTAACTACGGAGCCTCTGAACATTCAAATGGGTCATATCTGATGACCATCAAAAGATGAAAAACTGTATTTTATGCCAATTATTTACGTGTTGATAGAATTAGTGGATGAACAGGTTAGATCAGTATCACTGTGACCTTTTGTTCACAGTGGATGTATGGGTCTTAAAGGGTTAAGTAATATTTGAATAATTTTCATTTCAGTATTCTGTTTAAGTATAAAATCTATAACATAAATCAAAAACAGCACAAATAAAGGACAGGTGTGAAACAGTCTATGATTAGTTGAGGCTGAATATCTATAAACTGAGCAGCCATATGTTGTCCTACAGGACTGCATAAGTATTGATGAGTAGATGAACAGTTCATATCATTAGATGTTTTTGGTCGACGGTGGATGTTTGGGTCTTTATGGGTTAACGCCTAATGTTGGAAAATCATCTTAATTTGTCAAAGCAAGATGCCCATGTTTTGTCCTTGCTGATGTCTTTTCCTTGCACCCCGGTGTCTCTGCAGCCTCTACACAAAGGTCTGGACCCTGCAAACCTGGAGCAGCTCATCACTCCACTCACCACCCTGGGGCACCTTGCTCAGCTGGCCCCGGAACAGTTTGCTGCTCCGCTTAAATCTCTAGTCGCCAACTTCATAGTAAAAGATCTGCTCATGAACGACAGGGTATGTGTTTCTAATCCCACCTGGAAGTTACTCATGCATTTACACGTGGATTTTAATTACAAGTACTGAAAACTCACTGTAGTATATCTGTGCTGTTTGTAGATCCCAGGCAAGAAGACGACCAAACTTTGGGTTCCTGATGATGAAGTGTCCCCTGAGACTCTGGCAAAGGTCAGCGGTTGTCTGAACCATTGTCTGGTTTTCCAATCTCTCTACAGCTTAAAAATCAAATCTAATGTCAACTCCATAATTAATGTCACCAATTTTCTGCTAGTGTGCTTCTTTGGAATTTTACCAAAGATGATAATATAATAATATAATATGTTGCTCTATGTAACAATTATATAGTATGTAAAAGTAACATGTTATTGAAATGTACTGTTCTAGTAATTATTTCCAAGTGATGTTCTTGTGTAACTCATTTATTGTACAAGAAACCATTTAAACTTCTTTCATATTAAGCAAATTGTATTGTGATTGATTCTTTATCTCTTCCAATTCCCTTTTTAATTTAGATCCAAGGCATAAAGCTGATGGTCAGGTGGTTACTGGGAGTGAAGAATAACCAGAGCAAGTCCGGCAACTCCACCCTGAGGATGCTGACTGCTATTCTCCACAGTGATGGAGACTTAACCGAGCAGGGCAGGATGGGGTAAACAACCATACTTATTCTTTTTTTTTTTTTTTACAAGTTGAACCTTGAGTGTCTCAGCCTCCTGAGCTACTCAGAAAAGCTTTTTAATGGGGATTTTGGACCCGAGGGCTCTGCTCGGCTGTAGTCATAAATAATGTTGGTTGTTTTTTGTCTCCCCCCTCCTTCTCCAGTAAACCAGACATGTCGAGGCTGCGACTCGCTGCAGCCTGTGCTCTGCTGAAGCTGGCACAGGAGCCCTGTTACCATGAGATAATCACACTGGAGCAGTATCAGCTCTGTGCCCTCGTCATCAATGTAAGAATGAACACAGGTCTTTATTGTAGGCTTTTCTCTCCCTTGCATTGTTTTTGTTGAACCATAGATATTTGTGTATTTTTGTTGATACTCTAGGGGTGTGTATTGGCAAGAATCTGATGAAACAATACCAATTACAATACTGGGATCATGATACAATATATTGCAATATATCACAATGCTGTTAAGAAGGCGATATTGTATTTGTTTTGCCTATTTTTTTAAAAGAGTATTGCCTGGAAAACTAATGGCTGCCTCTTTCAGATGGTTTAAAAAGTGCTTTTAGGATGTTTAAATAACTATTGCTTTGCAAAACAGTGTTATTCAAAAAGCTACATAGAGAATCTGTAATATCACAATATTACCGCTGTCATATACAAACAGCAGAGCAAAATACCCATGTGAATATAAAAGTAAAAGCTCGCAGGATTTCTAAAAAAAATACAAAGAAAACCAAAAATGAACCTCTGCTATGTCTGCATTTGAATAAATGCCTAAAAATATTGATACAGTTCTTCCTAATATCAATACATTATTGCAAATTAAAATATCATGATATATCATGGAACCGATATCTTCTTACACCCGTATTATATTCCGGCCAATAGACTTTGTGCTCTTCTGTTTCTACAGTTCTATATGTTAAACTCCTACTTAAGTCATTGTTTTATCTGTGGTACTTTTTTATTTCATAGGATGAGTGTTACCAGGTGCGACAGTGTTTTGCCCAGAAGCTCCACCGAGGCCTGTGCCGCCTTCGTCTGCCTCTGGAGTACATGGCAGTGTTCGCTTTGTGTGCCAAGGATCCTGTGAAGGAGAGGAGGGCTCATGCCCGCCAGTGCCTGGTGAAGAACGTCAACATACGACGGGAGTACCTCAAACAGCACGCCGCCATCAGCGGTAAGGAAACAAGACAAAATCTGACAACAGTCCCTTCCAAAAAAATAAACTGACACTTCACATATGTATGTTTACATGTACATTTACCTCATGTGTCCTGACAGACAAGTTGTTCTCCCTACTGCCGGAGTACGTGGTCCCCTACGCCATCCACCTGCTGGCTCATGATCCAGACTACGTCAAAGTGCAGGACATTGAGCAGCTCAAAGAAATTAAAGAGTAAGTGATATATGATAAAGAAACACTGGTGGTGGAAGATCTAAATTATAATTTACAATAAAAACAAAATGCCATCTTCTCTCCCCACAGGTAACTCTTAATATTTTATTACTGTCATTCCTCTTGGGTCGTATCTGCAGTTTCCAAAGTTTCAACTGAAGTTTAAATCCCTAATTCTAACATCAAGCCTCTTCTCCTTCCTAGGGCGCTGTGGTTTGTCCTGGAGATCATCATGGCCAAGAATGAGAACAACAGTCACGCTTTTATCCGAAAAATGGTGGAAAACATCAAACAGACAAAAGATGCTCAGTCAGCCACTGATCCCAAAACCAACGAGGTACATATTAAAGGTCCACGATGAAACGTTCACATGTGTTCATGTACTTATGTGACATGTGCCTTGGTCTGTTTTGCGCTGAGAGTTGATCATTTGTTGACATTAGTTAACACTCACCTTCATCCACAAGAACAGCCTCAATATACGGAGTTGTATGTAGAGGACACAGGTTGGATCCTTTACTGCTCCAACAGTGTACAGCATGAACTGCTGTTGGCTTAGGAAAGGAGTCGGCTAAAGTCAACGGACGTCCTTTTGTCAGCACAAAACAGACTCACACAAACATGCAAGTCTCATATAGCGGTTCGTTAAGTTAAACACTTGTACAGTCCTGTCTGTTTCCACAGCTTCTCCAAAGTGCTGACAGATGTTTTGTGTCTTTTCCAGAAACTCTACACAGTGTGCGACGTAGCTATGCACATTATAATGTCAAAGAGCACCACCTACAGCCTGGAGTCACCAAAAGATCCCGTGCTGCCTTCACGATTCTTCACCAAACCTGATAAGGTTCATTTTCGCACCTCAAAAACTTTCCAAAGAATCTTTTTCTCTAAAGCATGTTTTATGTTTATTAAAGTGACAAAAGCGGAGCTGGAAATCGGATCCATCAGATCATTCTTCTAACTTAGTGTAAAAGTTCACTGGGCACAGGAATCATTGACATAGTATTAGTACAGCACATGCTTCTCATAACAGGAATTATAAATATGTTTGGCGCACATTTTGTTTTGGCATATAGATCCATTTGGCTCCCAATCTTCATTTTTGATTTCTGTTTAAATCACTGAATCAAAACAGTCGAACTCTCTGACACGAGGCTGCTTTATTTTTCAGAATTTCAGCAACACAAAGAACTATCTCCCACCAGAAATGAAGACATTCTTCACACCAGGGAAGGTGAGCTCGCCTCTAGAACAGCCACGTTGACAGTTTTCACCTCTAAAGAAACATTCGTCTAACGTGTCTATCTACTCCTTCCTCAAGCCCAAGTCAGCCAATGTTCTGGGCGCCGTCAACAAGCCGCTGTCGTCGGCCGGAAAACAGCTGCAGAGTAAAGCCTCTCGCATGGAGACCACCAGCAATGACGACTCCTCATCGAACCCCAGCTCCCCGCAACGCAGCAAGACCAGGTAGAAAAAACAAGCACAACCATAGAATTTAACAAAGGACTCATGGGGGTCATGCCTTCTTGTAATTTGCATATTCAATGACAAAACTAACGTTGCAGGCTCGACAGCACAGAGCTGGACCACAGCGAAAACGAGGAGTATGGCCTAAAGAGATCGGACAGCACCGACAAGGTAAGAAAAGTTTTGTAGAGATTTTAATCCTGCTGTAGTGCAACTCTAGTGTTTAATGTTGTTTCTTGGACTCAAAGCCCTAACCTGACCAGCCATTCATCTTTTTCAAAAAGAAATCCGTCTGGAATCGCAGGGCTTGAATCCAAATGTGAAGGTGGGAATAACAGGAGCTGAGTAAACCAATTGCAGATAAGACGGACATGATGCTTTTGTCAGAGAAACTTAGGAATATGGGGTGTAATCTGTAATTCAAACCTTACTTTTAGCCACTTTTACACAGAGACCCCTGAAAAAAGGCAAAATGGTCATCCCGCCTTTTTCCACACTGACCGAAAGGGGCGTTGTGCATATGGAGGTACTGGCATCAAGTACCACAGCCAGCTTAGCTTGCACCCGCTGCCCCCAGCTTCGTTCGTGCCCACCGCACAGTTGAAAATGGCAGGTAGCCATGAAATCATGCCAGTGCTTCTATATGCGCCCGCTGTCTCTCCCACGCCAGGGGTTGGCTGTCATCAAATCGTCACACCTTGGTTGCGAACCTCGAGGTGTTCCTTTTACATATGTTTTGAAATCATTATCCCACTTTTATTGTTGCTCTGTTACTACCTCCCGAGGCGTTACAAAGCCACGATAAAAGTGGGACTAAATTATCCCACCAGTGTGTTTACACAGACGTCGTTGCGGAAAAAAGGCAAAATATTTCCGTAACAGAACTGTGTAAAAAGGGGCTTATGAATCAACCGACTACAGTTGTAAAGAGATTTGTGGACTTGGAACTGAACTTGACTTAAAGATAAAAAGAAGTCTGTGTATAGGACACATTGCGAAACACCCACCCCCAAGACCTGTGATTGGTCCAGTAAAAAATAGATTGGCCATAATTCACAGTGAATGGAGCAGTTCCAGACTGTTTGCCCAGTGTATTCAGTACTGAGAAAAGCAGATGGCCGGCCAGGCTATCAAAGCCCGGCATGTTGCTGGGATTCAGTGAAGTGCTGCCAGTCGTAAACTCTAGTATCACTGTTCTGATTCTCTTGTGCAAACAGTATCTGGATTTGCTTCAATGTAGAATTATCAGCTTGTGTAAACAATCATTAATAGCAGAGTTGACACTGTTCTTCTTTCCAAAACATCATAAAACATCAAATTCTCCCTCAAGAATGTACTAAATTGTATTTACTTTTACAGGATATTGAAAAACCCCGCGGTCGCAAACGTGGCGTGGCTGCCAGTGACGACCAAGATGGCAAGCCAAAGCGTGGCCGCAAGAAGGCGGTGGCCAACACGACCTCAACGGCCGACTCTGAGGACCAGTGGGACGACGACACCAGGCCAGAGGATGAGCAGAACAGCCCCCCCAAGAAAGGGCGCAGGGGCCGGCCTCCGAAGTCTGCCTCCGCCAGCCAAGACACGCCCGCCAAAGGGAAGAGAGGGCGGAAGAAGGCGGCGCCGCCTCCAGATGATGAGGAGGAGGAGGAGGAAGAAGAACGGGAAGAGGAAGCTGAAGACGAAGAGGATGATGACGACAGGAGCAGTGAAAATATGGAGGTGAAGCCCAAGGGAGGAAGGCAAGCGAGAGCGCCCCGACGATCCCAGGGGTAAGGATAGAGCCCGCCTGCCCTCTGGAGGTTTATTTTTACTAATAACTCTGGATCCGACAGATTCTCACCATCAGCATTTATGTTTGATTTGGGCTCTGCGTGTGTTTGTTCTCTAGCTCCGAGTCAGCAGAGTCCACACCACAGAAGAGAAGAGGACGGCCACCCAAAGCAGCTCAGCCTCCTGCCAAGAAACCAGCGTAAGACCAGCCTCCATTCTTTAAGGATTCTGCAAAGTCACCCAGATACAAACATAGTGACGGTTTGGAAGCACAGTGTGCATTTGAACTTTTGCTCTGTCTACGCAGCAAATTCCAGAAACCAACTGTTTAGCTGACCGTTTAAAACACTTCCAAAGTCAAGAATCAACCAACAGGTTTTTCTTGCATAAAAATATATTTTAATTTGGCTCATATGATAAGTAATATGAAGAAAACAAAAACCAGGGTTTGTACGGGTACTTGAAATCCTTGAATTTTAATGTGTTTCCAAGGTCTGAAAAGTGCTTGAATCTTAATTTAAGTGCTTGCAGTTATAATTCTGAGGTTATTTATTTTAAATATTAACTCAGGTTTATCAGGTTAGATGTTAAGCCAAAACTACTTACAAGGAGCTGATAGATTTTGAAAATAAAACTTTTTATAAGAAAAAGAAACATTTTTGGGGGTTCTCAGTTCGACTCCAGGTACATTTTCATCTTAATCATTATCTCTGCATGAGTGTACCTAAGGGACACCAAATGGCTTCCCTTTTTTGGACAAAATTTTGTGTTTTACTTGAATTTCTAAACTTTTTGCTGTTACGAAATATCATTTTAGATATAGCATACAATATATGCAATGTACATCATTGTGGGGAAGAAAAAAAATAATCTGAGTATATGTATTTCTGTAGATGTGAATTTGACCCCAGTGATAAGGTGCGGTGCTGGAAAAATTTTGAAAAGACCCTTGAAAGTGCTTAAATGTGACATTGAAAAATGTGTACAAACCTTGAAAAACATTCATACTATGTAGGCATCATAGCAGTAAAGTTTACTTAATGTAAATAATAATCAAAAAGCTGTAGCATTTAGTTTTTTGTTTTCATGAACCAGTTTTCCAACACGTACTTTTAGCATTTACCTGAGAATTTGGCGAAATCGTGGTGTGTTTCCACTGAAATTACCCAAGGACATATTTTGCCTTGACTCCAGAATATCAATGAATAAAGTTCCTTGTAGGGAGTAGGACTTCTCAGATTCCCTGAAATCCTTGAGGGGCTGGGCTGTGTCTGATTTAAATGTATGTTCAGGAACTCTAAGGTACGGTGGAAATGCAGACCATACAGGCTGATGGTTTCACACAGTCCACACACACATTAAACATTTATAAATAATTGAATGTGTTGCAAATGTTGATGATTGTAGAAATGTCTTTAGTGCTCAGTAAAGTCTTAAAATACGGAAATGTGGGCAGTAATTTACTGGTCTTTTAGTTTTTATTCCTGATCAAAGATAAAAATCTGCACAAATAAGATCAAAATTTAGGTAAATTTAGGTTTTTGACTTGTTTAATCCTCCATTCACAGCCTCATCCAATGGTTCCATACATGCTGGGAGGGTGGGGAGGGGTTTATTCTGTGGATTAAAGTGCAGACATGGCTGTGGTATTCTGAGGGGACAGATTCTTTGTGGGTATTTTATTGTCATAATGCTGTCCAGCCAGTGTCGCTGACTTGTTTTTTTTTTTTTTTGTTTGTTTTTTGACTGAACCACTTTATTTAAGCTCTTTTAAAAAATAAAAAAAACCTGGTTGGGACAGTAATTTTGGTGACTGCGTCATGCCGAGGCTCTGATTCAGTGTTGTTTGTTTTGTTTTGTTTTTTCTATCTGGTCCTCAGGCGTGGTGGACGATCGAAGGCAGCCGCTTCAAAAGATGACTCTGAGGAGGAAGAAGAAGAGGAGGAGGAGGAGGAGCAGGAGGAGGAGCCAACACCCAAGGTATTTAGAGTCTCCAGTTTGAGTCCTGAAGGTTTATAAAACCTACCAAAATTCAGACGAGCAGTTTTGTCGTCTGTGTTGTGTCACTGGAGTTTGGCGCCTTTGCTTTGGATTCAAACCAACAAAAGAATAGAATAAAATTTAATGTCGTTATTATGAAGGTAAATTTGTGTCTTCACTGTTTCAGTCAAAACTTTATGTTCAATCCAAAAATAAACAGCTGCTTTCACCATTCAAATGCAGTTTTTTTTTGGGTCTCAATTTTTTTTTTTTTTTCCTGCATTCAGACACTTTTCTTTTATTGAAAAGGTTGGGGTTTTTTTGTTTGGTTGTTTTTTTTTAAGTTAAATGTTTTTTTGAATTTATTTATTTATTTACTTTAATTCATGTTAAGCTTTTTTGGGATTGAAGAATAAAGACACAAATACCCTACATATAATATGGCCCAAATACAAAAAAAGATGACTTCAATCAAAAAAACAAAATAACTCACTTCAGTAAAAAAATCCAAAAACAAAATAACTCACTTCAATAAAAAAAAACAAAAACTTTTTTCAATTAAAAAAAAAAGTGTTCAAATGCAAACTTTTTTGGGTCTCAATTTTTTTTTTTTGGCATTCAAACACTTTTTTCTTTGTTTGGAAAAGTTTTTTTTTTGTTTTGTTTTGTTTTTTTGTTTTTTTTTGATTGATTGGACCAGCTCTATACTCTCCACCGAGTGCTCGAGGGTTTATAGGAGTTCACCCATCCAGTCCACATGTGTTTTGTGGATTTGGAGAAGGCGTTCAACCGTGTCCCTCGTAGTATCTTGTGGGGGGTACTTTGGGAGTATGGGGTCCGGGGCCCTTTGTTAAGGGCTGTCCGGTCCCTGTATGACCAAAGCAGGAGCCTGGTTCACATTGCCGGCAGTAAGTCAGACCTGTTCCCGGTGCGTGTTGGTCTTCAGCAGGGCTGCCCTTGGTCACCGGTTCTGTTCATAATATTTATGGACAGAATTTTTAGGTGCAGCCTCAGGCTGGAGGGGGTCCAGTTCAGAGACCACAGGATTTCGTCTCTGCTTTTTGCTGATGTTGTATTCCGGTCCTGTTGGCCTCATTGAACCTGGACCTTCAGTGTGCACTGGGGCAGTTTACAGCCGAGTGTGAAGCAAGTGGGATGAAGATCAGATTGGAAGAAGGTGGCCTGCCCTCTCCGGGTTGGTGGAGAGTCCTTGCCCCAAGTGGAGGAGTTCAAGTATCTCAGGGTCTTGTTCACAAGTGAGGGAAGGATGGAGTATGAGATTGACAGGCGGATCGGTGCGGCGTCTGCAGTGATGCGGTCGTTGTATCGGTCTGTTGTGGTGGAGAAGGAGCTGAGCCAAAAGGCGAAGCTCTTGATTTACCGGTCAATCTACGTTCCTACTCTCACCTATGGTCATGAACTTTGGGTCATGATTGAAAGGACAAGATCCCGGATATAAGCGGCTGAAATGACTTTCCTCCGTAGAATGGCTGGGCGCACCCTTAGAGATAGGGGGAGGAGCTCAGTCACCAGGGAGGAGCTCGGAGTAGAGCCGCTGCTCCTCCACATCGAGAGGGACCAGCTGAGGTGGCTGGGGCATCTGTTTTGGATGCCTCCTGGACGCCTCCCTGGGGAGGTGTTCCGGGTTTGTCTTGTCAGGAGGAGACCTCAAAGAAGACCCAGGACACGCTGGAGAGACTCTGTCTCTCGGCTGGCCTGGGAACGCCTCAGGGTCCCTCCAGAGGAGCTGGACCTGCTTAGACTTTTGCCTCCGCGACCCGGCCCCGGATAAGCGGAAGGAAGATGAGATGAGATGAACAATAAAGTTTTGATTGAAACAATAAAGAAACAAATCTACCTTCTTACATTATGCAGTTAAATGAAATGAAATTATGGGGCAGTTTGCAATGTAGAAATATGAATTAACAGGAAAATAGAAATTCCCAGTATTAAACAGATATCAATATACAACTTAAGAGAGCAAATTCTGAAGTACATAGTTTAAAATACAAATAAACAAGGTGCAGTAAAAGTGACAATCCATCAGTGATGTTGACTTAAGTTTAAGTTGTTGTAAATGAATGTTTGGAAGAACCTGACTGGAGGAGGTGAACTGAACACCTGATTAAAAGTAGTAACAAATTTTTTTGTTTCTATTGAGTGAATTTCATGACACAGTATAATCGTACTAAAACAATACAAACAGTATAACTCTACATCATGACGTGGATGAAAAGAGTCTCCCAGGAAGTGGCCATTTGAACTGTTTTTACCCACAAAATGGAGATTTTTTTTAAACATATTTGTGGTTTAATTTACCAACTTGTTTATTGTGCGTTATCACCAGCACTGACCCGCATCAATACAAATAAGTTATGTGATTCTACAACTCTAAAAACATGTTTTAGTGTTATTAAATCTCTCCCCCTTGGACATTCCTAGGAACAACCCATATATACGTTACTAGTTCTACCTATGGAACATTTTGTTTTTCCGGTGTGTTGTTTCTTTTTCCACTCACCTATTTCGCCTTTCTTCTTTTTCTTTGCCCCTTAGGGTCGTAAGAAGGCAGCAGGCCGAAGAAGATGAATGACCTGCAAAACCAACTGAGGACGGGAAATAAAAACGTCTGTTAAGTCATGGACGGATGATGTAGGAAAGACAATATGGACATTGAACTTTTTAAACTTTTCATACGCCGACGCTCCAACTGTTACACCGATTCCCACACTTGCATATACCACACGCGCACCACGTCAGTACATCTGTATCATCAGCTGTGGGTTGTTGCATTGTGTCGCATTGTGATGATGTTCGCCACATTCGATAGAAATGATTTTAACAGAAAATCCACAAAAAAAAAAAACCCAACGCTCTTGTAAATAGTCTCTTCTGTCTGTTTCATGTTCTGTTGTTGTGTTTGTTGCTGACTGGGGGGATGATGTAAAGCCTTACTCGCCGATATTATTATTATTATTATTATAATTATTATTATTATTGAAGTGCTCCCTTAAAGCAATATTGCTTCTCAATTTTCCCTTCTGTGTCCGACTTTTAAACCTGAAAGAGATTAACCGTTATCT
>JAPTGZ010000007.1:24947414-24957867 GCA_029814645.1 Fowleria isostigma | reverse complement strand
ATGTCCCTTAACCCTAGAACACTATCGCTAAAATGAGTCCCATTGGTTTAACATGAAAATCGGGTGAAAATCATCCGGCGATAGTGTTCTAGGGTTAAGGAAGTTGTCAGTGCTCTGTTTAGTTGAGCCTGTAGTTGGTGTGAAAATGTGGTAAAATTCTCATTGTTGTGGCTGACTGATGACAGCATTTTCAAAAGGAACAGAGGTCATTTGTGTGTAAAATGTTAATTATTGTATCTACACTACTGTTTGTAGGGGCTTATGTTGCAGTTTCATGCAGATGGGACGCCATTTCTGATGTTGTGCTGATGCATTGATGTAGTGAATGATTGAACACATTCAAAGTGCCTCTATATGCTTTATGTTTAGTATGTTTACTTTAATGTTTATGTAAACATTAAGTTGTCATATGAATGTTTATAAGCAAAAATAACAAGCAAAATGTTTTTGCAAAGGTATATACTTTATTCCCACATAGTCTTCATCTTCTCAGTCATCGTCATATTTTCAGTTTATTTCTTTGTGCTCTTTGGTTTCTGATGGTGCAAACAGATCCAACGCCTCCTCTCCTGCCTGATTTTTTTTTTTTTTTGATAGAATCCTCTCCTAGGCTGCATTGTTCACAAACCAGAGCCATATGCCTGCATATGTCTTGGTCTCTTGCCAGTTCAACCCCTACAGCACTACTAAAGCTGATTCAACAGTTTCAGATGCTTGCATCTGTCACTAGCGTCTCTCTAGAGAAAACTCTGGGAAAATGTTGAAATAAGCAGTATTTGAAGTGAAAATAGATAAATTCATAAATGTAATTGACCATTCATGTTGAAATTTTACTTGCCTCATCCCTATGTATTGCAGTCTTGCTCGTTCTTTGGAAAATTAAAAGCAGAAGTGCCCATGCAGACATGAAAACAGGCTCATTTTACCAACTGTTTATAATTAAATGCTTTCCTTTTCATTTTGTTTACCATTTGAGTATGATCAAATATGAAAGATGCTCCTGAAACATTCCATGTAACTGAAATTTGTCACTTCCTTGCAAATATGAATCTCATGAACCTGATTATAGTTTTTATTTGGAATTTAAACAGAAATTGAAAATTTCATCCCAAGCTTCATGTGCAGCGTTTCATTTAGCATAGTTTCCTGCTTCCACTCATTCCTCACTGGATGTTCTATATGTTGGTGGTCTTGTCAAAAAAAGACTGTTTTGTTTCCCTCAGCTCCTCAGTTCCATCGCTCTTTCATTGCTTCTTCATTCGGCTATTGTTCATCTTTTTTTCCTCTTAAACACTTTTCCTCTCATCGTGGCTGACTGCTGGCCGTTAATCTCGCCCTGGTCCCTGCAGTGTAATGCAAGACTATAAATCACCAGGTCTCTCCACAGCCGTACTGTCACCAGACACCAGGCCATGGCAGGGCAGGGCAGGGAAAGTTGGACCATGAACTCAACCTTAATAAACTCCCCTTGCTATATAGGTTTGATGGAGAACTGAACTATTCCAAGTTGATTTCAAGTGGAGACCACACTGTTTAAGCCCCAATTCTTGTGTCACCATTATCCATTATCTCATTTACGACTGTCAACTCTACCAGCCCAGTGGGGTTTGGTGTCCACATGACCACGGCGTTCTGCTGACTTGTCTGGATAGTAGACATGTTTGAACAGGCTCAAATGTGGAATAACGTCTCCACTCGTGGATTCACGCTGACCTGGAACACAACACCACAAACAGGACATCCGAAGGCAGAGCGAGGCTGGCAGGCAGACGGCAGCTGATGAGCATCCTGAATGGTCCCGATCAGTGGGTTCAACATTCCTGGGATATCATGGGAGTAACTCAGAGCTTGGAATGAAATTCCCAAAACTCTTGACCTGTCAGTGGGGTGATGTGACTCAAAGAGAGAGGCAGCTCAGATGGTTAATGTTTGTGCACTTTTACTTCAGGTTGTCAGACTGACTGGAGCACGAACACTCAGTTTGTCTCATTTAGTCAGGACGTGCAGTTCACTTATCCATGTGCAATTGTACTAGTATGAGTAAAGGTGAGCGTAGGTAATGCATTTCACAGCATAGTCATTACATTAACTACATCATAACCATAAGGATCATTTTGTAAGACCTCTTTAATCTGATCAGGTATATGGATTAAAGAAGCAAAATATAATTATTTCACTTACAAATGAGACTCAACTCACACCAGGGGTCTCAAACCTACAGTACAGGGGCCAAATCTGCCCACTGAAGGGTCCAATCCAGCCTGCAGGATGAATTTGTGAAATGCAAAAATTACACTGAGGATACTAGCAATCAAGATATACAGATCAATATGGCCTAAAGTGGCTCAGACCAGTAAATACTATCATAATTACTTATAAATAATGACAAAACTATTTTTTCTATTTGTTTTAGTGTAAAAAAGTAAAATTATATGAAGATGTTGACATTTATTAAGTATCCTCTACAAAAAAAAGTGAATAACCTAAAATGTCTTAAGAAAAATTTGTGCATTTTTACCAATATTCTGCCTGTTATTAAATGTCTTGTGTATTTGTAGATCCACTGGAATCTGTAAGTTGTAATGAACATGTGTAAACGATTAACTGAGAAAATAATGTTAAATTTGCACTTATTTTTATTAAGAGATTTCAGGCTATTTATGTTATTGAACTGAACCAAATTGAACCAAATTGATTGGCTTATTTTGAGCTTGTGCATATATGTGCAGTGTTGTTTCAATTCACAATAACAGAAATAATATAACATCCACATATTATATACATATTATTATGTGGACTCAAATATATCTAAATATATACAATAATTCACTATTAATTTACAACCCAGTAGACTGAAAGGGAGTGAGAAGACATAAAACTTATTCACATTTTAAAGACTAGTTTGTAGATATAAACATTATTATATTGTAATTTGACTTTTTTCACTGTTATTATTTTACTGGTCCAACCCACTTCAGATCAGATTGGGCTGAATATGTCCCCTGAAATAAAATGAGTTTGACACCATACCTTTATAGTTTACCCTCCCTTTTAGTCATGTTTGTGAGTGAATGGATATAGATGCACAGGAAAAGTATTCCCTGAAAACAAAACTTTGTTGTGTGCCTGCACATGTGGCAAGTGTGTTATTAGTGTGTATCAAGGGATTGAAAGAGATCCTTGTTTGGGTGAGTGGGTGGGTTTGAGTTGAGGAGAACATGTAGGTTTGGTGTGTGGCTATGTATGTATGTGTGTGTGAGGGAGAGAGAGAGAGAGAGAGAGAGTGAGTTGCTCCTGAGGAGGGAAGCCGCCTCTCACATCTGGCTCGTCTTGTCATTGCTCCAGCCTCTCATGCACAAGTTATGTGGAGACATTTTTGTAAATCGGCCCCAGGAACCGCCGTCAATGAGCCGATCGGAGGTGTGAGGAGGACACATGACAGGCTGGGTGAACTAAATCAGCAGTGAGTCTTAAATCCTGCGAATACCGGCTGTGGTCCGCCTCCGCCGGTGCAGGAGGGTGACGCAGCGGCGGGGCTTGGAGACCAGGTGAAGCGGTGACGACCATTGCGGCAGCCGGGACGCACTGCCCAAAGCCCCCGGACCGGAATAACGGGGCTTTTGCGGAATAACGGAGCGCTGCTTGAGTCCGGGAATATGCGTCCGAGTACACCGCAATGACAACCCATCGAAAGTCGGCCAAGCTACAGCTGCGGCGGTCGATCAGCGAGCAGCTGCGGGACTCCACGTCCAAGGCTTGGGATCTACTGTGGAGGAATGTCCGGGAGAGACGCCTGGCAGGTCAGAGCTCCCCCAACCCCCACCCCAAAAAAAGAAAACCCAAAACAAAACACTGGAAGTGATTTTTACACGTACAGAACACCTTTGCTGATCCATTTCTATTCCTCAGGCTTTGGTCTAGATCTTGCGGAGCCGCACAAACATTAAACTAGATGGTGTCAAATTATATTTCTGACTTAAATTAATAGATTTTTTGGACCCCCCTTTTGAGATTGTGTTTTTCTGCTGGACTGTCACAACTTATATTAGAAGGATATTCATGACAAAAGTTGATCCTTGCCAGTAAACTGCGTACAGCCTGTGTGTTATGCCTGTAGAGTCATGCGCAACGCGCTCTCTGATATTTTGGGAAGGTCATTGTCAAATTTAGTGCTCCAAACAGCAGAGGCATGTGCTGTGTTAGTCGTCTCAGATCCTTATGCTGCAGGAATTGTTCTGATCAAAGGAATTCTTCTCAAGAGGACAGGCGGATGTATATGTTTTTATGGTTTAAGTGTTTTGACTTGTGCGCATGGTGGCAGATATTTCCCAAAAACGCCAATGCGCCAAGTCTGGGGAGTCCACGGGCTGATCTATATTTACAGTGGCCTGGATGCGCAGGGTTACAGGCTGTCTGTCCATCTGTCTGTCTCTGGACTGTTTGTCAGAGAGGGAGGAGAAGCAAAAAGTCGAATAGAGAGATGGAGAAGCCTGCAGCTGTCTCCTCGGTTTAATGGAATTACCGAGATGTCCGCCTCTTAAGTAAATTAAACACCGAACATTCCCACATTCACGGCGCCGCAGACCACGGCATCGGTCAGTGACTCTGTCTGTGAGCCAGTTCAAAGTGTGTAACGGTAGTAAATCCCATGAATGACCAGTCAGAGGCTATAAACTGGCCTTTTGTGTCACTAAACATCCATTTTGGTTAACCTATTACCAATATGAAGACTACGTGCGCCTATATGCTTTGTGCACAATTAATGAATGACAGTGAAACCGGGCACCTGCCGCTCAGTAATCCTCTTTCCCTTTATTTCTCACCCCCTTCATCCTGTCCTCAAGCCAGAGCCCAAAACCTCCAAACCCCATCCCTCCTCCTAAACCCCTCCCTCACCCCCACTGCTTAACCCATCAGCTCTAAAGGCGCACAGTTCACATCTGTCTGGATCAGATTTGGAGATGGGGGGATCCCAGAAATCTGCACATCTGGTTTTACCCTTATTCTGGTATTCTGCACTGCATTTTTCACTCAATGGAGTAGTCAGACCTAAATATTAGAGTGTTTAGATGTGAAGGGTCAAAAGGAGGGAAAAATGCATTGATAAAGATGCAGTGAAGTGAGTAAAAAAACAAATGAATACAGTTGAGATTGACTCTATGTTAACGCAGTTGATTGTGGTTATTGTTTCTTTCAGTCATCTGTGTGTTGTTTGTGTGAGAAAACTGAGAGATAATAGCACCTGGATTTAGTTGTAATCCCACAGGTTTTTAGGTTAGTGGTGGGGGTCGGATCTCCCTTTGCGTGTGGGATTTGTGAGTCTTAGTCCATCAGTGTGCATGTGTGTGTATGTGTGTGTTTGTTAGAAAACCTACATAAATGCATTTAAAAAATGTTCGACTTTGTACATTTTTAACTTTTAAAAAGTCGTTTTGACAAGTTTTGAGTGTGTTTTGTAGTTTTCTACCACAACAGATTCCAACAGATTATTAAAGTTGTACATCTAACAAAAGTAAAAGTTTTTCCAAGCCAAGATTTTAGTTTTAGTTTAGTTTATCTTGAATTTGTGAAATAAAACAGGTTGGAAGAAAACAGAAAAAACAAACTAAATGTATATGTATACATGAAAAACTATGACTTCATTCGCATATTCAAAAAATAAACCTTATTTTCCCATCCGAACAAGCAGTTTCTCATCTAGCTCTAAAATGTGCAGCATGTTGACCTTTGTCAGATTACAGCACTTCATTCATCTCACATTCATTACATTTTAAGATTAATAGTCTCAGCCGCATATCAACAAGCACACATTGCAAACATAATTCCATGTCCATACTAATACTGATATTTTGAAAACTTTATATTTTCCTCTATGTTTGATCCTCTCATCTACATGTAAACAACATTTCAGGTCAAAAAAGTGTAGATTTTCAATGTTTTTTAGAGTTAAAGATTTTTAGAAAACTCGTATCCATGTGGACGGAGAGAACCCAGATTAGAAAACAATGACATCACACCCAATTATTGCATGTGTATGAAATTAATATGCACCTGAAACATGACATATAGGACATTACAGTGTGTTAGTTACTGAGTCACCTAGAGCAGAATGAAGTCAGCAGAGACAGTTGGAGATGGACACATGTACCACTGTTACAGCAAAAGCTTAAGGTAACTGAAGATCATAGCTTGAAATTTCTGCTCAACTGAAACTGTTGTATCTGCTACATCCAATATTATCTGAAGGACTGTGTTGTCCATGGTCTAGAAACAACAGTTTGTCCATGTATTTGTACTGATTTATATATTTCTTTATCAAAGTGTGGACAGGGGTATTTTGTAAATAAAGTTATGTGGGCGCTGTTTTTGTGGAAGGGGAATGGAGGAGTAAAATACCTATCTATAGCATCATATTGGAAGGTCTCAGAGTGTCTGTGTGAGTGTGTCTGCACAGTTCTGAGAAAGTGAGATATTTTTACCTGGCCAATTTGGTACCTACAGTTCAGGAATAGTCCCATTTCCACATTCAGTATCTTGGCAAGTTGATTGGACCAATATTTTGGAAGATATTACTCATTTTGGAATACAATAGCCTTACAATCATATAGCTTGGTTGACCGGAAGTGTAGTATCACACTGCATGATGAGAAATGAAGTTAAAAACAGAAATGATGTACTTACTAACCTTATCCCTAGATATTGGCATTAATATGACTCATGGTTCCCTACAGGTAAACATGCCAGTTTAGAATAATATCCATTCTAATGTAGACATAGCAGTTGTAACGTCTTACCTTTATAAGCATCGCTGAACAAATTTGCTAATAGGAGTGGCAACGTGTATGTGGCTATGTCATCGAATTATCCCAGTAAGTGTAGCTAAGCTACTGTCTGTTTTCCAAGTATTATCAGGCAGATCAAGGCCACAATGACTCTCCACTCACTCTAGTGGTATAAAGTGGTATTACAGCAGAAACTGGACAGGCATAGCTGAAAGTCAAGTGTTGATCTCTGCAAGGCAATACATCAAGATCTTTTTCACGATGCAAAACTGTACTATATTAACAGTTCTGAGTATTAAACATCAGTTTTTAGTACTTTAAAGTAGAAATATTGCAAATAGCTTATTTAAAGATAAAACACTCCAGATTTTGACTGCATCTTAATACCTAGTATAAGTAAATATTCGTCATCTGGTTATTTTATACAGATCTTGAAATACAATAATGTAACTTTTCTCTGTTGTTTGTAGTTACAGAAAAAAACATATTTGTGTGTCAGTGGTTATGTTCTAAAATACAAATAAACACATCCATAAACTCTATTGGCATCTTCAGATGGAAATGCAACTAAAGCACGTTTTTTGTGGTGTGTCTGTCCTAGTGATAGGTTGTGGTAGACTGGTCATAGATATGTGGCTTGTATGTGATTTACACTCAATAGCTGTTTTCAGACCGGCCAGCAGTGTTGGAGCTGGTTCCAGAACCAGTTCCACTAAGAACCAAAGTGCTTGCCTGGGAACAGTCCAGGTTCATACCATTATGCAAGCCCATTATACATCATTGACAACGGGCGTCGCTTCATCACCAAAAAAAAAAAAAGAAGGGGAGATGTTGTATTTCTACTGTTTTGTCCCTCGACACTTACCGTAGTGTACTAGAACCAATGCATGGTGGGATAGGTTGTAGGGGAAAAACTTTTTGTCTGCAAGTGAATGAGTGAGCAGCAATAAAGATGACAGAGAAATCAATGTTTGTTATTTAATGCAACAGAATATTACAACTCTGTTTCTCAGTCATTTTCCACACTCACGTTTTTTTGATTTGTTTATTTTGCTGCTTTTGACCAGGATCGACCTGGTGGCGTCCACTCATGTCATCATGGTTCCCTTAGAAAAACCAAGTTCTACTTGATGCCCATCTGGAACCAAATTTTCAGTTCCTGAACGCTCCAGTTTTTGGTATGAACACGTCGGCTGTTTGAGAGTAGGTGCAGCACAGTTCTATGCTGGACTGAAAATGGCTAGTGTTGTCTCAGACAGAACTACATCACAGAGCAGTGCATTATGCTGCGGTTCTCTGGAACTAAACTCACTGCTCAGTAGTCGATACCCAGAAATGTCCCAACACAGCAAAACTAAAGGAAAACATACTTGCAAACGACAGAGCCAGGACAGGACAGGACAGGACAGAGAAGTCATTTCTGACAGAGATTCAGATGAGAGGGATTATTATTTTAAGAGTCTATATATTGCTTTTTTAGGAAATGTTTTTGCCTTTTTTTTTGAAAGGTACTCTATATAGCAGTGAGAAGAAATTGTTGTCATATTTATAATGTGTGAATGAATTGTAACAGGTTTTAAAGTTTTTCTAAACTTTCTCAGTTGCCTACATCTATAATGGTCCATAGACTGTTTTCTATGTAAGATTAAACAGTCATATATTCTCGGAATATCTAAAGATGTGAGATGTAATGTGATGTTCTTGCTCTCTCCTCTTGCCTTGATGTGTTTCTGCTGCTCCAGTACTGCTGCTGCTACAGTGACAACACTAGCTACCATTAGCTTAATGGCTACCTGTGTTGTTAATATCAAGGATTTTCTAAATTCTGTACAATATACCTTTAAGTATATTAAAATTACAATATACTAACCAGTGTATAAGACAAACACTCTAATGTGTCTAATGTGTCCCTTCACATCTGCAAAAGGTATAATGACAGTTAGTGTCAGCATTCATATGTTAGCAAAAACTTTTAGAGAATGAATGAATAAAATACAAAATTTATGAAAATTAAGCAAAATTTTAGTCGCAGTTACAGAGAAGCATTTATTGTTTATCTAGTAACTATCTTCTAAACCTACATACACTTATTATAATTTAGCACAAAGAAAACAGATATCAAATTATTCATTGACAATATTAAAGGATTTAAATCAGAGCCTCATTTAATCTCAGCTAAAACACTGTCACTTCACATAGAAAGGCTTTTTCATAGTATCTTCTTCTCTAATGTGCAATTTTCCCCCTTCGTGCATATTTTGATTTGTCTGTGAGATGATCAGTAATATCAAACGATGGTGTGTAGCAGTGATCCTATATGTAATATTTTCCACTCTCTGTTTATTTGCAGCCTGTGCAGTTTCTTTCCTTTTTTGACCAGCTGCAAATAAGAGTGAATGATGGATATTATGTTACTGGTCTCTTACTACAGCCCTGCCCTGTATCAATCCATTTACACACTATTTAACTTCTATCAGGTTACTCCCTCTGCCAGCCTGCTCTACCCAGCAACAGTCAAAGTTTACTCCAGTATGTGCTCTGGGTGGGTAATCAAACCCATGCTCTCTGGACGGATCAATTTGCAATGTACCGGTGTGAAAAAGTCAAAGGCAGTGCACGTGTACATACCCCTTTAAATGAGAAATTCTAAAATGTAATGTGATAGTTTTCTTGAGTGCCTCAAGAGGGCAGTCTAATCAAGTTAAATCACAGATTTAATATTTCACAACTTCATGGGTGTTTTATAACTTGATTTTGGATGAGAGGCTAATGGATGCTGGTTCTTAAGTAGCCTGTCTGGGTTTTAAATATCCTCACTTGCACCTCTCTTATAGTAAGTGACATGCAGAGTGTAAAACTGTGCTGTAATGCCTCTCTGCTGTGAGATTAAGTGTGTGCTGTTGACCTAAAAATGACTTTGCTTGTGACCTACTTCTCACGTGCAACCCCCTCCTCTTCCCTCGATTATTACCTCCCTAAAATGAATTAAAATGACCCCCTATATCCTTGAGCCTGGGTAAATCACCATTCTGTCATACAAGGCCAAACATTGACCTTTCCTCCTCCTTCCTCCTCTCACTGCATTCCATACATTTATGCACTGACGCAGTTACTGTATGGCAACATTCAGTCACACATTTCAGACATTAACATTATTTACTACAGCTACTGCGTTGCAGAGTTTGCCTGATATATTGCTATTCGGGGGCCCAAATAAGGGAGTTGACTTACATGTGTTATGTTCAATATCATGTGGTTTAACCCAGTGATTCTCAAACTTTGTATATTTTTTTAACCAAGTATCCCCAATTATGGCTTCAGCATTTTTATTTTTTAAAAATTGGCAGAATTAGTTTTTATTTTTAGAATATTGCAAAGAAACAACATATTATTATTGAAAATAAATAAAGTGGATTTTGTGTGCAAAATATAAACGGAAAAGTGTTAGCTGTCATCGATAATAAAATAAAATAATTAGTTATTACTTGATAAATGAACCTTTCATAAACAAAAAATAATTACTGAATGACACAAATATACTTATCTTGAATAATATACGAGTAAAATACAAATGTTCTGACAGATGACTGACAGTAAAAGTAGGAGTGTCAATTTTATTATTAATTCTCAATATTTATTTTGTATTCAGTGCATGATGACTTATTTAATGT
>JAPTGZ010000007.1:24883721-24896122 GCA_029814645.1 Fowleria isostigma | reverse complement strand
AAGAAGAGATCCACTCCAATGGACGGACAGGCGGAAGATGAACTAAGACTGACGGACGTCTATCTGATGATGGGGTTGTAGTCTATACAGATGGGGGGCGCATGGAGAGGTCCATCCAGACAAGTGAGGGTGAAGATTCTCCAGGGGTCACAGGTCAGGTCCGGGCCTGGATGTGTCACATCAGGTCCCGCTGTTACTGGACCTCAGGCGGCTAGAGCTGAAACAGTAGTCATTCCCCCAAAGGGAAGTGGAGAAAGGGACTCCGGGTGAATAGTGATGAACAGACAAAAAAACATAAACTAAATACTGCACATTATAGGTATGAGCAAAAAGTGGTATATGATACCAGAAAGAGATGATAGGCCTCAGTGCACTGTACTTCCCCCAGCATTATCACTCTTAGGGCAGTTTAGAGTGGACTATGGGTTTAAGTTTCCCCCCTAACTAGCCTGACAATAAGCCTTTCGTAGAGGAATGTTTTCAGCCTAATCTTAAATGTAGAGACTGTGTTGGCCTCTTTAATATTAGTTGGAAGCTAATTCCATAAGACAGGGGCTTGATAACTAAAGGCTCTAGCTCCTACTGTACTTTTACAGACCCTGGGGACTACCAGTAGACCTGCATTCTGAGAGCAAAGAGTTCTATTAGGATGGTGTGGCACCAGAACATCATTAAGATAAGAGGGGCCCATACCGTTAATGGTTTTATAGGTGAGGAGGAGGATTTTAAATTTAATTCTAAATTTAACTGGAAGCCAATGAGGGGCTTGGAGCACAGGGGTGATGTGCTCTCTTCCATTAGTACTTGTTAGTAGCCTAGCTGCTGCGTTTTGAACCAGCTGGAAACTTTTAAGAGAGTTTTTAGGACATGCTGCAAGTAGGGAGTTACAATAATCTAGCCTAGATGTAACAAATGCATGGAACAATTTTTCAGTGTCATTTTTAGACAGCATATTTCTGATTTTGGCTATATTACGCAGGTGGAAAAAGGCTGTTCTACAGGCTTGGTTAATATGATCTTTGAATGATAAGTGTGGGTCAAATAAAACCCCTGGGTTTTAACTGTAGAGTTGGCGGCTACACTCACATTAACCAGAGTGACTCTGCTCAGACAGGGAATCTCTAACACTTTTAGGGCCTATTATAATAACTTCTGTTTTATCAGGGTTAAGTAACAGGTAATTAACAGACAGCCAGTTTTTTATGTCTCGGACACAGGCACTTAGTTTATTTACCAGGTTGATCTGATCAGGTTTAAACGACAAGTATAGCTGTGTGTCATCTGCATAGCGATGGAAATTAATGCCATGTTTTCTAATGATGTTACCTAAAGGCAGCATGTATGGTGTAAACAAAATTAGCCCAAGAACCGACCCTTGTGGGACACCATAAATGACTCTGGAATATGCTGATGATTGTTGGTTAACACTGACAAACTGGTACGTATTAGATAAATAGGATTTACACCAGCAGAGGGCTGCTCCTCTAATTCCTATGTCCTGTTCTAATCTCTACAGTAAGATATTATGGTCAATTGTGTCAAAAGCAGCACTCAAGTCCAAAAGGACCAGGATCGAGACCAATCCATTATCAGCAGCTAATAACAAGTCATTAGTGACTTTGACTAATGCTGTTTTAGTACTGTGGTGGGCTCGAAAGCCAGACTGAAAGTCCTCAAATAAGCCGTTATCCTGTAAATGCTGACATAACTGTTTAACTACCACTCTTTCGAGAACCTTTGAAAGGAAAGCTAAATTTGAAATTGGCCTATAGTTTGCTAATATGTCTGGCTCAAGAGTGGGTTTTTTCAAAAGGATATCATCATGTCCTGTGTCTGACGCTAGATTACCGCTTTATATACAGTGACAAGTTTATACTCGACCTGCCTTTAAGTCTGGACCCTCACATAGAAATCTGACTTGTGTTAAACGTCTTGTTACGCATATTTCCCTGTAATTCATCATGGCATGTTTGATAACTTTGGCAATTTTGAGAACCTGCCTAGAATTTTAATGTAGTTTTGAAGGCCTGAACATCGCTTGGCTGCATAGTAATTGTTTCATCGGGGATGGAGGATCTGTGAGCAGATTGAGTTCTACTGGATCAGTGTCATGAACCCTGACAACAGAAGTGTGAACACTATGAACATATAAATGTGGTTATACTCACTTTTCAGTACTGACCTCACAGAGTCAAAAGCCATCAAGGCCACCCTGCACATAAGCTTTTCCGTCAAAGTAGACTGCCTGTTTCATCTTAGCCAGGTTATTCATGAGCGTAGTTCAAGAGCTCGGTGATCCAGCCCCGTCAAAGAGCACCGTCCTTGATCCCAGGCCGTAACCCCCTGTCAGTGTTGGCATCTCCATGCCTGGTGAAAGCTCTCCACACTGAAGGCAGTGTTACGACTCACTACTGCACCTTGACGTTTGCATGATATAATGAGAAACTTCACAAGAGGACAAATGTAACGTTATTGTCAATTAAAAACCCTTCATCTCTAAAATGGCAAATTTCCCTAAACTGAGACAAATAGATTTGTTAAACCATAACCTGAATACATCCAGAGAAGCTTTGAGAGGAATTCATGAAAGCAAATGTGGATTTATCTTCTTAACCCAGTTTATAATCTTTACACTGAAGCTTAAATGTGACATTGACCATAATTGAGGTTATAAGATTTTTTTTGCAGGATGAGATTTCCATTTTTCCACTTGTGCTGTTGCCTTCAAACTGATAAATGGATGCTTTTTTAATCTGTTAAATTATATAAGCGATCTCATGAAGTCCTTTGAGGATTGTCTGCAACTGCCACCGTTAGAGAAACAGAGGAAAAAACATCAAGAAAAATGGCCCGGTTGTTGAAATGAGATTGGGGTTGCAGAGGATCTAAGAAAAGAGATGATATAAAAACCTTGCCTAATGGCTTTAGAGTGTGTGCTACTAAATTTCACCCTCCACAGACAAGTGACAACCTATACATGAAGTAAGTTTTCAAACCAGGTTGAATGCAAATTATAGCTATCAAGACCGTTGGGGTTTCTGTACTTTGATTTGAAGTTTGTGTTCACATTCAGATGGCTCTTCTGTCAAATTGATGGCATGTATTACAGATAAAATTCATCTCCTTCAGTCCCTTCTTTCTTCAAATGTCAATGACTGCTTTCCTACAGCTTGACTTCAAATTTTTGACTTCAGACTTAGCATTTACTGCTGGGGTCCCAAAACCCTGGAAAAGTGTATCTTTTACTATTTGATAAAACAATTCCTAAAATTATACTTGTGTTCACTACGCTTTTATCATCATTAACACAGTTGTTGAACCCTCAACAACTTAGAGCTTTTGGTAATGACTTATTATTATAATTATTTATTCTCTACAGTTAACCTTTCCTAACAGATTTATCACCATTATATATGATATTCACTTCAATTGCCACTAAAATCAGTTGGCCTAGGCTACAAACAGGAGAAGGCGAATGACAACTGAGAGACTTGACGGATCCATCTGTAAAGAACAGCAAGGCCCCAGTCTGAACAGGTTGCAAGTGAAGGGCTGAAGAGGCAGTCGACCAGACCATCAGCAGACTAATGCATAAAGAGATTGTCGGGTGGACATAGGCAGGGAAAACTGGTCTGGGGTGGGGAGCGGCTCCCAAGTTTTGGTCAACAGCGACCCAGAAAGAAAAGAAAGACCTAGTGATTGCTGAGGTGGTCAGGGTGGAGGAGAACCAATATAAGATCAAAGCACTCAGCCAACAGCAGCAAGGATGTTGGACAACCTGGGAAGGAGTTGTTGACAGGATTATCAAGTGGATGGGCGCAGGTGAGGTTAAGCTTCCTCATCCAGGCCACCTACGATACCCTTCCCAGTCCCAGCAACCTGTGTCGGTGGCACTGAAGAACACTGCCAACAACCTCACTGCAATGCCCCAAAGCCAAGCCTACAGCACATCCTGTCTAGCTGCAAAACAGCTCTGGCTCAGGGTCAGTACAGGTGGCACCATGATCAGGTCCTGCAAAAGCTGGCAGAAGTCCTTGAGGTGTGCAGACTGGAAGCGGCCAAAGCCCATCCATTAACATCATAGAAGCTGATCCACTTTGTTGGACAAGGGGCAGGTTGACATCGATCAGCAGCTTAAGGTACAACAGCGATAGTTACAACCTCTCTGAGACCAGACATCATCCTGTGGTCCCCCTTGGCCCAATCAGTGATCATGGCAGAGCTCACTGTCCCTTGAGGGAGGAATGGAGGCAGCATACAAATGGAAAAATGACAAATATACCGAGCTGGTGGCTGAATGTCGACAAGCGGAATGGTCCACCATCATTTGCCCTGTGGAAGTTGGCTGTAGAGGGTTCATTGGAACCTCCATCCAGTGACTCCTGAGGAATATGGGAGTGACGGGGCCTAAACTGAAGAAAGCCTCCAAAAAGCTGGCAGAGGAGGCAGAAAGAGCAAGCTTCTGGCTTTGGCTTAGAAGGAAGGATGTGACGTGTGCAAAAGGAGGGCCCTAAAGGGAGCTGCAGGGGGTGGTAGGGAGACGTTCTCACCATTGGCTCCACCACCAAGAGATGTTCTGGGAATAATGGAGTGAAACATCACTGAAGGGTGGCTCCCAGCTGATGACCCTGCTGCTACATCACAGGCACTGGCAAAGGTGTGTCAGGTGGAAACACCTTGCAGGTAGCCCTTACCTGTGCTTCTATGTGCTGTATATCTATGTTATACATTCTAGTTTTCAGTGAAAAGCCTGTGTTTTCCTATAGTTGTGCTCATAAGTTTACATATGCTGACAATGGGCGCATGGGATGGTTGTGGATGTTCCAACATGACAATGACCTAAAACACAAGGCCAAGTTGACTTGTCACTGGCTAAAGCAGCAAAAAAGTGAAGTTGAAGGAGTGTCTGTCTCAGTCTCCTGAGCTCAATATTGTTGACCAACTTTGGGGAGGTCTCAAGCATACAGCTCATGCAAGAAAGCCCCAAATCTTAAAGGAACCGAAGGTGTTTTGCCAAGAAGAATGGGTACCTTTATCATCTGAAAAAATAAAGTGCCTCATCCACAAAAGAGTTGAAGCTGTCATTGATGTTAAAGGGGTGGCGCCAATACAGAATACAGTATTAAGAACTTGGGTATGTAAACGTTGGATCAGGGTCATTTGGATAATTTTTGTTTTCAGTATGATTAAAAAAAAAAGAGCAAACACATTGTTTGATAATAAATTACTTCACCTAACCACACCCTAACCACAAGTGAAACAAAAGTTTTTGTATCATCATTCATATTCTCTGAAAAATGGACAAAGAATCACAAACTCTGCTAGGGTATGTAAAGTTAGGAACACACTGTATATTTAGTATAGTAATCATATAAATGCACTTTAAAACTCAAAGTACATTCAAAGGCTGTATCAAAACAGAGAAAACAGTGGAAAAGTGACTTTCTTCAGGAAAATATATTAACAGAAGGTGCAAACAAGAGCTGTCATTTATCAAATTATATGGGATTTATTGGTGAATCAATTTTGTAAAAAGTGAGGGTGTTTCCACATTCACTATGGAGCCTCTGAAAGTCCAAATGAGTTATATGTGATAATCATGAAAAGCTGAGAAACTTCATTTTACCTCTGTCCTCTGCTTATCTGGGTCTGGGTCATGGGGGCAGCAGCATCAGCAGAGAGGCCCGTTCCCAGGCCAGACACAGATATAATCCCTCCAGCGTGTCCTGGGTTGGCCCAGAGGTCTCCTCCTAGACAGACATGCCCAAAACACCTCCCTAGGGAGTCATCCAGGAGGCATCCTCAGTAGATGCCCAACCCACCTCAACTAGCTCCTCTGGACGTGGAGGAGCAGTGGCTCTACTCCGAGTCCCTCCTGGACCTCTTCACCCTTTCTCTATGGCTGAGCCCGGCCACCCTGCAAAGGAAACTTGTTTTAGCCGCTTGTACTCATGACCTTGTTCTTTTGGGCATGACCCAGAGCTCATAACCATAGGTGCCTTTTGTCTGAATTATTTTAATGTGTTGATAGAATTAGTGGTTCAACCATTATTGACCATTTTAGATTAGTTGATGTTTTTAATCACCATTGTCTCTTTAGGTCTGTGAGTTGATAATAAAGTTCCTCATTTGAACAAAATGCATTGAACAAGTTACAGTTTCATTTTTTTTTTTTTAATTTAATTTGTATTGATATTTTCATCATTTATAAACAACAATAACAACAACACTGTTTGGGAGTCACATCATTAAGAGTCCATCCATTCTTTGTGTCTTCTTTTATTCCCTTTTTGCTTTGTTTTCGTTGCTGTTTTGGGTTCTGAATAAAGTCCATCTCCTTATGTTTTTCTCCAAACTGTGCCGTAATCTCAGACAGTGAGTCACCTTTTCCATTATGCAGATTTCTTCTACAATCTCTGTCTACTGTTCTGGTTACAGTTATCTTTAAATAAGAAAAACATACTAGGAGACGCTAAAATACAATGATGTTTTCAAATTTTTGCCATGTTTGCAAAGAAATTTAGAAATAAATTGATTTAAATATGATTACCAGAAATATCATTTTATAGATTACAGTCTAAAGGTAGACTGATACATGGGACTGATATATAGATTTGTTTTTAATATCTGCCATCAGCCTTATTATTATTCTTATTTTTTTGAAAGCCAATATTTGACCAGTAGTAAAAATGTTACAAGATATTTAATCAGGCACCTGTGTGGGTAGGCAGCTGAAGTTCAATAAATGTTAATAGAGTACTATGTGTACATGTAGTAATTATTTCATTTATATTGCCGCATGAAAATCTTAATTAGCTGAATGTTTTAATTATATTTAATGGTCAATGTGCTTTAAAGAAAATATCAGCCTCAAAAATTGGCCTTAAAAATCAGCTGTATTGACCTTACACATTGACTGATTTTGTTTGTTTGTTTTGTATGTTTGTATACATTTTCATATATAGTATTTAGAAAAAAAAAGAAAGACAAGCTTGTGGTGCTGGAATATCATTTGTATTTCTTGTAAAAACACTGAGACAAACGTATCAGCAGAAAAGAGTTTCAGTTCAGTGAAATTAAATAAAGGAAGAAAAATGTTGTATTTGTTCTTTTTTGTTCGTCATGACAGAAAATTAAACTGTTGTTTTGTTATATTTTATTAGTTGCATAATAAAAAATAACATGTATTTTTGTTCTCTGTTGCTCCCTCTCATATACGCTCACATAAATTTGGATCTGGACAAACACAGCTAGAAAGAACATGGACAGACATCCGCACACAATCATTTTAGTGGTGACACACATCAGTTGGTGAAAACAGGATGTTAGTTCAGCGGCTGCTACCACCGTCTGAGGTCAGGCCATAGTACATCAGTGAGTATGTCTCTCAGTCATCCTGCTCAACAGAAACAGATGCATGGATGAAGAATTAAAAGAATTGTCTTGAATTTAAACTTTCAGATTTATCTCCTGTTTTCTTACTTTAACTCATAAAAACCTAGTGATACTTTTTTAATAGTTCTCAAATAAATTTCTCTCTTGATTACAGACACAGACTCAGACAGATCCAGCTTTATTGTCATTCGATCATTAATACATGATAGAATGAAATGCAGTTACCCAGGTCTCGGTTTTAGCATAGAAGATAAAGAATAAAATCTAAAATAGAAAATATATGGTAAGTAGGGTAGAATCAAATTATCATAATGAAATATTCAAATAAAAAAATTGAAAAAAGGTTTTAAAAAATAATAATAAATTCTTGATGTGTACAAAATTCACAGTATGCAGCATCAGTACACCTTGATTTATCACCATTTATTATCATATTATCCTCTGTATTTTGCATTTTTTCAGTAAAAATTACTTATTTTCTAATTTTTAATTAAGTGACCATGTAGATTTCCATTGAAGCTCTGATTAAAATTGAGGGTTATTATATCAAAACAGAGAAAACTGAAGAAAAACTTAATTTTTCAGTGAAATATAATTGAACATAAACCAAGTGTGTCCATCCACTGACATTGATCCAACTCCATGGTTTTACTGGTGAATCAATGCTGTAGAAAGAAGATGTAGATGTAGATGACAGTGTTTTTATGTTCACTATGGAGCCTCTGAACATCCAAATGATTTCATCTTAGCTGATGACCATGAAAAGATGACAAGCTGTATTTTACACCTATTATTTACATGTATTGACAGGATTAATGAATAAACCGTTATCAAACATTTTATATCAGTAGATAATTTTGTTTGCCAGTAGATGTTTGGGCTTTTATGCATTAAATCCACAAGGAATTACTTAAATCAAGATCACTGATAGCAGTCACATTAACCATACTCAACCACAAATACAAGACTGGGAAAATCAGCAAGGAAACAAACTGCATTTTCTCCAGTATGGACTGATCAAACCCCTCCTGACAGACGTCACCTCCGCTGCTCCCTGTCTGCTTGATTTTTTTCCAAATCCCAGCCCCCTCCGAAGCTCCAGCACTCTGATCATCAGCCCACACAAGACACTGGCACTACCTTCACACGTATCTACAAAGGTACACTAGAACAGAGGAAAACGACTGTCTGCCCGGGAGTAGTGCACCTCCACTGGATGTGAAGGAGGGGAAAAAAGTGAGAGGAGAGAGAAGGAGTGTAGGAAGGAAAGAGGAGAACAATGTCAATGGTTTCACCCAATCACCAGCCAGATCCCGGTTAAGACCTTTCTGTCTGCTAAAGAAGTCTTTTGTGGAATCATGACAAAGCTGCAGAAGCAAGCCTTTGTCTGAAAACAAAGAGGAGGGTTTGAGTCCACCATTGTAGCTGTAGTGTGTGTGTGTGTGTGTGTGTGTGTGTGTGTGTGTGTGTGTGTGTGTGTGTGTGTGTGTGCAATCCCAAGTGTGTTCACCTCTGAGAGCAAGATAGCGTGTGTTAGTTTGAGAAATTGCTTCTGTGAGTGTAAGGGAAGTGTGCAACTAATGCAACTGCAGTATGTAAGTGTGTATTTGACAAAATGTGTGTGATTGTGTCCAGTTCCTTTGTGTTAAAGATTGGGTTGAGAGTCACATGGCCCCTGCTCATCTGTGAAATCCTCTAATGATCTCATGTGCACTCACGCACACACAGACGCACATACAAAACACAACATGAAACACATACACACAAATACATTTGGACACTCCAGCACAAAATGTCCCGCCTTTCTCATCACCACCTTATCACCCCTGACAACAGTCAACAACAAGGGCAAAAATGAAGAGCGAGACATGAAAGAGATGGCAATCAGAGCCTATATGAAAATACACTCAGACAGACACACGCAAACAGACAGTGACGAATCAGCTGCTATAGTCTCCCTGCTAATGGAAATCCTACCCAGCAGATGTGCACTGTTGGATGAACACACAGAGTGTGAAACAGGCTTACAGTGTGTACACATGCAGGTATTGAACCCTACACGGCTGATACCAGTAGCGACAGCCGGTGTAGCCACCAGAGAATAGATGTGTAAGTGTGTGTTTACTGTAAGAAAAACCTCATGGACCTGTGACTTTCCACTTAATGAGACTCAAATAAGTACATGACCTGAACATTTGGGTTAGGGTTAGAAAATTCAGAAAATTGAACTCCTCCATGGTAATATTTTTATTCAGGGTTATTTATAGACCGTAGTCTACATTAAAATAGGAATGAAGCTTCATAAAGTAATTGGTGTTAAAAGAGTATAAAAACAAGTAGGTGATGAAAAGCAAAGAGGTGTGGGTAAAAAGTGAAAGTGATAACAGGAGGAGCGAAATGATGAAATTGTAGGAAAAGAGAGAGAAGTGAGAAAAATGGACAAAAAGAGAGGACTGTCAAGACAGCAGTCCTGTCCTGCTTAAAGACTACACACCAGTACCAGAGTTATACATGGGACATGATAAGTGGGACAGAGGGATGGCTGCTGAATATATAAACAGCCCCTGTCTGAAAGGCAGACTCCCCAAACTGCATGAACTCTGAATTACCCCCATGCTGCAGCCAAAATATGCACTCTAGTTTTCACTGCTACTTTCAGCTCCTTGTCAATATTTCTCAAGTGATTATTAATCATTTAAAAAAAACATACAAAATTAAAACAAATGAATAAAATAATGACGGGCAGCCAGTTGTTTAGGTGCTGATGCTGGGCTCTGTATGAACTCATGCATGGATGGCTCCATGTTATTCTGCTCCAGCACCCGACCAGAAAGTCCACATGTACGCATGCGTGGCTAGAGCGCGCTACCGCAGACAGGGGGCGTCAACATGGCGTTCTCTCCTCGACGACCGCACTGACTGCAACCTGCCAATAAGAGAGAGAGGGAGAGAGACACAGAAAGGAGAGAAGCGTAGGCTACCGTTCTGTCAAACCTCCATCCTTTTTTCCCAGCCCTATGAATCCCTACACATTTTCAGGAGGATAGGGCGAATTCTGAAGTTCATCCAATCTCCGCTCCTTCTTGTTTTTCTGCGCAGTGGATGTGTTTAGTGCAGACGCTTGTAGAGCAGGTGTGAGAGACAGCGGCGACCGCTCCTCTCCTCCCTGTTTCCAAGGGGAAATGTCGAGCGAGAAGCCGGTTTCAGCACCACCGGGTTCTGCTTCTTCGCTCACGGACACAGACCGAGACTCCCATCCTCCTCCGCCGGGCTCCTCCGCGCAGCAGCCGCAACAAGCCGCCGCGGGCGCTGGCTCCGGCGCCACCGGGGAAAGGATGGTGTCTGCAGCCGGCTCTATGGTCCTCCCGGCCGGGGTGATTAACCCCGCCGTCCCGATCAGGAATATCCAGATGAAATTCGCTGTGCTAGTGGGCCTAATCCAGGTCGGGGAGGTTAGCAACAGGGACATCGTGGAGACAGTCCTGAACCTGGTGAGTGGAAATAACTTGTATGAGAAAAACACAGAGGCAGCCATAGAAAACAGAATCACTGCGCCCTAACCCGCTATGTTTTATTTACGATGCTTCATTCCCCTGGTTGTGTGGCTTTCAGAGGATGATGTCATTTGTTTGTTCGGAGGATGGATGTGGGCTTTTTTTTTTTTATTATTGCACAGAAAAAGGAGCATCCATGCGCCTATGCAGTGTAGGATAAATAAAACGGTATTATTGTTAAGCCTTGAGAAGCTGAATGGAGCATGTGACCCCACCAGGCATGGAGGGAGTCTAATCAGGACCCATTGTTGACTAAATGACCCGTTTGCGGTCCAACAAGGAGAATACATTTTCAACCAAAGTGTGGAGGAGATGGTGTATGCAGGCTATTCTCTTGACCCCGATATGTATCCTGATTTAAAGCAATTGGCTGCTTGGAGGAAACGGCGAATGCAATGTTGCGCACAACACTGACTCCTAAACGGAATCGATTGGCTTTGCTCAGGAGCGAAATCATGCATTCCAGTCTGTTGTCCATTGAAACAAAATTAATCCAACACGGACAAAGGCCGACTAGCATTATGCTATCCATCGACATATGTGTGAGAATGGCTCAGAATTCTGCAGGCCTATTGTTGGAGACCGGGCCCTGCATCCTGTGCGCAGAGCAGTGATGTATAGGTAGCTGAGGGATGGATTGTGCTTTACATTGCTGTGTCCAACGAGCGATAATAGCAATTGTGGATCACATCTCCAGAGCTACCCCCTCCGATATTTACTCCTCCAATGGAGGTTGCGATGCTGGGCCTAGCCTACACAAACACATCAGAGGATTTAATCCAGCTGGGGTTTTGACATGACTGGTGTTTCCCGTTACGAAACAGATGAGCAAAATGTACAGCAGACGTGGGTCTGGACGGCTAATGCGTTAGGAGGATATAGGAATATAGGACGCGTGTGTTGGATGCTGTCAGACTAGTTACCATCCTCCATGCATCAGGCAATGGCGTCTACTGCATGACATTACATATCTGCCAATAGAGGAGGGACTCTGATCATTACTGATTTTCTTTTAAGGAAGTGGTAGCCTTATCTATGCATCATTTCTAACCTGATTTGGGATAGTTTCTCTCCTGAGGTTGCAGGGTTTCATGTAGCCCGTGGCCTATTTACTCAGTGGATGCTGAGAGCAGGACAGTCTACAGCTGGGCTAAACCATTTTCCTCTCAGTCAGACTTGTGAGCCGTCAGGATTTCAGGTTGACTCTCATCTCTCAATCGATTATTGGTGCTGCTTGGGAGGACGGAGTGGGCAGACCCAGGTAGTTCTCGTTCTTTTGCACCCCCCTGGCAGAACAGGCCGATAATCATCCATCCTGTTCCACAGTCTCCCCTTTTCACAGTGGAGGACTAATGCTGCCTGCATAGGCTGCCCTGGCTGGGCAGCGCCATGCATTTAAAAGCAGGTGGAGAGGAGGAGGCGTAGAGGGGGTTGAGGGTGGGTGGGGGAGGA
>JAPTGZ010000007.1:24837870-24851311 GCA_029814645.1 Fowleria isostigma | reverse complement strand
TGTCTTTTATGAGTTAATATCCTGCTTTTTGTTACTTGTTGAATATTTGCACAAAAGTTTTATATAAAAAGAGAAACTTGACTAATCAACAGAATATTATTAGAACCATTATAAGAAATGGGACAGTCCAATTTTATATAAACTGCTTATTAGTTTAGGAGAGGAGGGACAAGAGGGGCCAATGCTCCCTTAAACAAATGTCCTGCCCCCTCAGATTAAAGTTCGTGAAGGTAGGGAAAAGGAAAATGAGCTCTACAACAGCGGGAGACATAGAGAAATTAGTATAGTATAATTATATTGTCTGCGCAAACTCACTGTGAGTATGTACGTATCTATGTCACGGAACACCCCCCCCCATATAATCCCTGGACGGACCTGTCCATAGCACTGTTAACAAGTGTGGTAAACAAATGGCCGGTGGGCCAAAACCAGCCCACCAAAGGTTCTCATTTGGCCCAAAGTATGAATTTGGAAAGAATTATTCTAAAGTTATTAAGAGTCAAGGGTGTCATACTTGTTTTAGTTCAGGTTTCACATTCAGCCCAAATGTGATCTCAAGTAAAATATCAGAATAATAGCATATAAATAATGACTCCAAATTTAAAAATTTCATAATAAAATTATCGGTATCAGATCGGTTTTGGCAAAACTATAATCACAAAAAAAAAAAAAAAAAGCAGATTGGATTGGAAGCAAAAAATCCAGATCGGGACATTACCAGCTCATGATACATGTGATTTTGTGGACATGAAACATTGGTGACATCTTGCAGCCCTGCCATCATGATATTCCATGATAAACTATTCTAACATGGTACACTTAATCAGTGAAACAAATGCAGTCATTATCCAATTATCATTTTCAGACACTATTTTCTGATTTGTTTTGTTGTTAGAATAGGTCAGGATTATAACACTAGATTAAGGAAGCCACCAAATGATAATAATCATTAAATGTATTCAGGTTTAAAGCCCTTACTCGGACTCTACATTAGCGTTGGTAAAATTGGGAGAATTTTCATAAAGAACACTAATGTGTTTTTAGCATATCAGACAGTGCCTGAAGTGAATTTCAACCATTTAATGCAGGATAAAAAAGACTGTCCTCACCATGAAATGACTTGAACAACCTGCGTCCTTTTGAATGTAATGAGCTTTTTAAAAGGAAAGCATCGTGCACTACATACTGTTGTTGGTAAAAGGTTGGGTGGGACTGGCGTCGTCGGTGCCTCTGCCCACGAAGCCACTCAGGACTGTATCTGAGCAGTGTGGCTGTGAGAAAGGGTCAGCTGGACAGAGAGACTGTTTGTTTTACCATCCTCTTATGAGAGCTGGTTTTGGCTGGTTGAGGTGCCTGCTCATATAAGCTCTTTGTGGTGTGAAGACAGTCCTGGCACTGACTCCCCCTCCCCTCCACCACTACCACCACCCTCCTCAAACTCTGCCCTCCCCACCACAGCCCCAGTGATGCCAAGCTGAGTGCCAACTTCCTTCACGGTCTGAATGAGCAGCGCTGAAGAGCTGATCAGGATTGAGTTAGAACCAGGGAACATGGACTGGATGTGCAGTCCACAGAGGAGATTTTCTTTGTTTTTTTTTGCAATTAATCATCAAAATTGCACTTTGACAAAAAAAAAAAAAGAAAAAAAAATCTCGTGAAATACCAACAATCATTGAGTGGAATAGTGAGAAAGAATGGTGTCTGCTGGACAGACTTTCCCGAAGCCTGAGTAAATGCTCCACAATAGAAGATTAGTCATCAGCGGTGAGTCCAGTGGGAGATATTCTTACTTTTTAGACAGTTACTGAGAATGTGTCAAGGTTAAACATAATGCACATGCACTCAGTCCTCTGAAACAAGAAAAAAAATAAGCTATACTATATGCATAGTGTTCAGACATGCTCGCATGCAGTAACATAAGCAGCGTCTGTGTGTTGATGTGTCACATGTACATGAAGCCCTGTGGAGCATTGATTGTGGAAAAGAGGTTGTCACTTCCTTAGCAACTGCATAGCGACAGTCTGTTTGAGTCACCCACTGCTTTCCTTGCTTTTTTTTTCTCCTTGTGAATTGGACACACAGACATGTGCAGGGCTCTCAATCATTGTCATGATGCTGCCAAAACAAACGTTTTCTACAAGTTGCCAAGAAGGCACTGAGGTCAGCGCTGACATCTCCTCGTAGGAGAGAAAGGGTGGCACTGCCAACCCACTTTATCCTGAGGCGTGTGGCATAATATTGGCTATAATATGTGGCTGTTTCTCAGAGCTCCTAGGGCTGAAATGATGCCTCAACATTACATCACATTTGAATTACATCTGTTGATTTACATAGAATGTTTTGATGTGGCACAGTTTATATTTGTGCACATTTATGCTATAATTAAGCCATTTTCATCATCATAGAGAATCTAGGAAATGTAGGATCACTATGTGCATTGTGACTTGGACATCAACAGCCCAGTAAATCACTAGTGGAATGACATGAACTTTATTTAATTTCAACACAAAAAAACTCCTGCAAGTTAAAGTGGAACAATGAAAGGCTTTTATCACTGACACTACATTATTACTGCTGAAAGCAAACAATTATGTAACAATCTTTGTAAAATACTCCATTTGCATTCATACTCAGCCCATCTTAGCTTAACTGATGTGATAAATAGTACATTGATAGATGCTTTTTAATTCTAGAAACATATTTTTATTTGTAAAATAACTACTAGGGCTGCATAATATTGGCAAAACTTGCGATATGCAATATGGGTGTACAGCATTGTGATAACCATAATATTATGATATTTCTCATTCATGTAAAGAAATACCAATTTCATCTAAGAAAAATGTTCCTTAACAATGTTAAAATGAGCCAATTGTTTGTTGCTGTTATTTATTATATAAGACAAAATGCTGTACTACTACAATCAATCACAATTCTGTGGTAGAACCTGGTGATACTGTTATCATAGATCTTCACACACACAAAGTCAAATATTTGTGATTTTATTCAAATATAACAATGTGTAAATGACATGGTTGTATTTCATAATGACTAAAGTGTCAGGCCTTGACCAAAGTTGTGCTCTGAAAATATTCCCATCTTTTCAACATTAATAACATGTAAAACTTACATTCAACCACCAGCAGTAGCATTACTTCAGCTTTTTTGGCAGAAAAACAATCATGTTAGAGTGGTACCCCATGATGTGGAAAACAGAAAGTTAATAAAAAAAGAAATAAAATTAATTATTGCATGTCTTTGTTATATAAATATTGCACATTCCATTACTGCTATATTGCTAATTTTTTTTTTATTTTTATTTTTCATATATTGTGCAGCTGTAATAACAACTGCTTTTGTGACAAAAAAAAAAGTTTTAGTAAATGCTTTACTGTGATTAATTACAGCCTTCCTGACTTTATTGTGTACATTTGAGGTACTGAAGGTTGTGAATGCATATGTAAAACAAGCATATGATACTCATAAAACTAATTAGTCATCTTTTATCGTTGTTGACGATGATGGGGTTTGAATATGTTGGAGTCTACACAACCTCCTCAGGGTCAGTTTCATTGCCGTCATCAGGTTTATTTATACATCCATTTAATGCCACTTGCAAATAAATAAATGAAGCGGAAATTCTGCTCCATCATTTTTATGGTCGCCAGCACCTCCCTCTGTATGTCACATTCTCTGCTCCCTGAAGACTGAGACAGCCACTAAGATTTGGTCGCCATTCCAGATGTTGTTTGCTGGTGGACGACAGTTCTATTAATTTGGGTACTTTCATTTTTTCCTCACCAGTGTGTTTCCCGCTCTTGCCCTCCTTTTTCTTTGTGTTGTCGGTCATGAGACCCAATTTGTTGCCGACGTTTGCATCACCCCTCTGATGTTACTGTGATTTTCTGTACATGGGTGGGAAGTGTAAGCAGAGAGATTATGCTTGTGCTGTACATGTGTAGGTATACCCTGGGGACATGTGTGTTTCTGTGTTCAGTCGTACAAAGGCGATCTCTGCTATCTCCTTTAAGCTGTGGCTGCGCGGCACATCGAGCGTTTTCATTCTGGCACATTGTATAGATGTTGGAGGATGCAGTGGCCCCATAGTGAGCTTTATAATTGAGAATCAGAGAGGAGAGAAGAAAATTCGATGCAGGATGAATTAATTCTTCCTCCTCTTATTCCATGCTTCGTTCAGGGATCCTGTCTAATCTGTGCTAATGTGTACGCAGAGTGCACTGGATCAATTCACAGAGAGCAAGTGAGATTGAGGCGGATTGAGAAGGGGTGCAAACAGAGAGAGAAATGAGAGGTATAATGAAACGTCAAGGCTGTACAGGTGTAATTTTAATGACCAAGCTAATAATAATGTAATAATCTGTTATAAGGTGGCATTAGTTAGCTTTAAGACAGCACCAGAGCCACAGTTTATAAGACCAAACCCCTAACATTAAAGGTCTCACTGGGCCTGAGACACATCTGTCGATGGTACAACTTGTGATTAATACTACTGTTTCTAATGAGGGCAGTGGCTAACTTAACATTATTTATCAGTTTTATATAAATAGGCCAAGACACAGATGCAGACTGATGAGGTACTTAATATTCGACAACAACTATACAGTGTGCGATTTCACCACAAGTTCATGCAGAGTAAACATACAGAAGAGTGTTGTATTCTCACTTGAGAGAAAAAAAAAGACCTTTTTATCTCATAATTATAACATTCTCATTTTTAGATTTCAAGAAAGTATCTGGAAATATCTTGTAATCATGACGTCAGGATTCTGGGAACAATTCAAACCTAGTTATTGATCTTTGACACATAACTTTAATTCAGAAAAGCTAATTTATACATAAAAGTATTGACATAAACTAGAAGAAGCGTTAAAATCCAAAAAAAAGAATGAGGCTATGTCGCATTTGTCCAGTATTGAACTATGATTCATCATACAGTTGTGGAAAAAATTATTAGACCACCCTATGTCTTCTTCAGTTTCTTGTTCATTTTAATGCCTGGTACAACTAAAGGTACATTTGTTTGGACAAATATAATGATAACAACAAAAAAAAGGTTTAATTTCAAAGCTGATATCTATCCATTTTCCATTTTTTTTTTATAATAACCAAAATCATATAAGTTCTTACATCAATATCAATAGGTGTCTGTGGCGCAGCTGGTAAAGTGGGCCGTCCAATGATCAAAAGGTCGGCAGTTCGAATCCTGCCTCCAACTGTCGAAGTGTCCTTGGGCAAGACACTGAACCCTAAATTGCTCCCAGTGAGACCTAGTTGCGCCCTGCATGGCAGCAGCTGCCCACTGGTGTATCAGTGTGTGCGTGAATTAGTGAATGTGAGGCTTGTATTGTTAAGTGCTCTGGGTGCCATTAATGTGCAGAAAAGTGCTATATAAGTACCGACCATTTACCATTTACCATCAGTATCTATGGCATTGTACTGACAAAAACAATGCTTTTAGACATTGCATGTGTTTTTTGTTTTTTTTTTCCTGGCTGTTTTAGTCACATGATACACACAGGAGTTAGTACTTGATTGCATAACCATTGCTGATGATGACTTTTTATGGTCTAATCATGTTTTCCGTGACTACAAATTAGAGTCACTGATAACATTGGTCTACATTTTTTTTTTTTTTTTTTTTACAAATGATCTGCTTCAGAAATTAAACTTGCTAAATGTTACATATTTTAATAAGATTAACTGGAAAACAAATGACAAAAATGCTGGTTTGCTGATGTTTTTTGGGTATATGATAAAGTGTTATTACACATATATATTAGTTTATATACATTTACGCAATAAATATATAAATCTTTCACTAGATAGAACCTATAAAGTGAATGTGTTATAATGTGCAGACAGTGTTTTGAAGTAAATCTGGTAGCTCTGAGACAAATATTCCTTTTGATTAAAATTCATTCTCTTATTAATTCTTGAATTTTACATTTTGACCCCAGACTGCATCTTGGAAACTTCAGCCAACCAGCATTTTTGACCTGATTTGTCTCTGTCAGTGACTCACACATGGTAAAATTTCACTACTTTTATCCAGTAAGTGTTTTACTTGTATACCAGTGTAATTTATAACTTGGTTTAACTCTTCTCATTCTTATGAGATTTCTTAAAATTCTAGTATCAGAACCTCTTAATTACAAGATAAAGTGTTTATTTATCTCTTTTTTTCTAACGTACTTCTGTATGAAATGGAGCAAAAAGGAGGTGAATTTATATTTATTTCTCTCAGGTATCCAGAAATACACACAGATTCTTACAAACAATAACATGATGTAATCTTCTTTCAAGATTACATTTTATTTATGTTTTCTTTGTGAAAAGTATCAACTATATTTGATCTGTCCCCTGTTTTCATTCCCTCTGTCTGTACAGGGCCACACATTCATAGCTAATCATATTGTTCATCTCTGTCTATACTTCTAATCTCTCATGGGCTACCTTCTCCTAACCTATCACATGTTACTGTTAAATCTGATTTAATAACCACACTGGTGTGATTCTAGCTTGTTGGTTGCCATGGCTCCCATATCCTGGATAGCCCGGTATGCGGAGTGTGAACTGTGTGGGTATGCTCGGGTTCATGTAATACATGAGTGAATTTGCAAGTATAGTTATGTGTGTGTCATGAAGTCTGTATGTATTTTTTTTTAGTTAATTATAGCACATCAGGTAAGAGAAAACAGAGTGTTTGCACTAGGAAAAGTATGGTCTCCATCAGCTAATGCTACCTGAGGACAAGAAAAAGGCTGAGATAGGCTATGTATCACTCCATATGATTTGTGTGCACTTGCATGGTTATGTGTATTTCTGAGGCAGTAGAAGGACCTTTTTATGCCATTTTGAGAGTATTTGTAGTTCAGAGAGGAGAGTGCTGCACTCCTCACATTGAAGAGGGAGAAAATGAGAAGAGATGGGTTGTGTGTGTTTGTGTGTGTGTGTGTGTGTGTGTTGCGCAGATGAAGGACATTTATTTGTTGGTGTATGTGCGGCCTCCGGCAGAAGAAATGCTCTCCTAACTACAATCAGCATCCATCAGAAGCTAGGCTTACCTCTCCTACAGACAAAAGGTTAAATGCTTCACTAAATCATTCTCTTTTTGTTCTCTCTCTCCTCCCACTTGCTTCATTACCCTCACCCCCTCACTTTGTTTTCTTCACCAACACTTTCTCCTTACACTCTTTGCCTTTGCCTATAACATCGGTTCCCTGCCCTTCCCCACTTCTCAAACTGTTCCCCTGCCTCCTCCTCCTCCTCCTCCTCCTCCTCCTCTTTCTCCTCTTCTTCTCCTCCTCCTCATCCTCCTCCATCTTCTTCTCTTCTTCAGTTGGTGGGAGGCGAGTTTGACCTGGAGATGAACTTCATCATCCAGGAGGCAGAAAGCATCGGCTGCATGGTGGAGCTGCTCTCCCATTGTGAGGTGACATGCCAGGCAGAGATCTGGAGCATGTTCACCGCCATCCTCCGAAAGAGTGTCCGTAACCTTCAGACCAGCACTGAGGTTGGCCTCATCCAACAGGTGCTGCTCAAGATGAGTTCTGTGGACGACATGATTGCAGGTGAGCAGAAGAACATGCTGCGGATGTCTGAACAGGCTGTGTTTACGGTGCTGGATTGAATGGCATACCAGATGAATCTTTATACCAATTTTCATCTCATATACCACCATGATGTAGCAGCGCTGAAACAACAGATGTGACATTTCAGTAGGTGCCAAATTATATAATATTGTCGAGCAGTAGAAGCTTTGCAGAGCCCAGTGAGTGTGTTGAGAGGTGAACATATTAACTATTCCCCCTCTTAGTAACAGTTCTAACTTTATAACACAACAGTTTCTTTTCTTATGTATTGCACAATATTCATAATTGACCTGTGATAACATGGTCACACTATAAACAGTAAAGAGTAAGAATTAAATTTGATAGCGTATCTATTTACTTTCCCATTCTGTTTTTACTACATTGCCATTAACACAATATTTGTGCATCTGTTTCACTCATAACGATCATTTATTGAATTATTTAATGTTATTAGTAATTAATACCCTCTTTATACATGTTGAAATTCATGTTGCATAAGTGAAACTAGGGCTGGGCTATAAAACAATAATGATATATATCATGAAATTACTTTTTTTTAATAGAAATATGAGACATGCTCTATACAATTTCGATAGAATTTATTCGTCCATGTTTTGACAGACATAAGAACAGCCAATCATAATTAAGTAGCATCGCACCGAACCAATCACACTCGAGCCACGTCAAGTTAGGTTATGCACACAGCACAGGTGTAAGAGCCGCCGCACACACGATAATGTTTGGGCTGCAGCGGCAGATAATGAGTGTTCTTTCTGGAGAAAATGTGACCGAGAACTCAGGCGACTAATGTACTGAAAAGTAGGGTGTGAACCATTTTGTTTCAAGGCCATCGATACAATAAGGAGGTGTACTGAACGAATACATATAGCCCATGTGGAGAATGCAAACACTCGACTTTCCACATGAACCTTGAAGCGGAACATACACAATACCTGGGGTGCTGTAAAGGGGGGTAAATATGACAAATTCATGGGGCCCAGCATGTCTGACGGGGCAGTGGACATTGGTTAAAAGTTGAGAAAATTTCATGTAACAGAAGCATAGAAGCTGGGAGTTGGACAGTCAAAGCATTTTAAGTTTCACTTTTGGTTTACAGTAGTTATAGAATGCACCCCCATGTATATACGCCTAGCATTGTTTGGTTAAGATGATCTGTTTTGTTTGTGTTTTCTTTTAAAACTTGCAAACTTTCACCAGCTGGTCAGACTTTTAGTTTAGTTTTAAATATATAGACCTGTTTTATTGATCTGAAACAGTTATATAATGTTCTTCAGCACATCTGTCATGTTCAACCTTGGACAGAAAATAAAACATATTTAAATCAAAAACAACCTTCTGACGTCTTCACAACTAACCTACGAGGAACGGAAAATTTAAGCTTGAGAAAAATAGGGATTTGATTTATTTCTTGATACATATTGATATTGTTGGATACAAAAAAAAAATTGTGATATGATTTTTTTCTATATTGTCCAGCCCTCTGAAACTATAAAGAGGCCTGGTCATGAAAAAAAAAAAAGTGTGATATAGCATAAAAGCTGCAGCAGCTCACATGTTCCTTCTGCAGCTCTCTCCTCTCTGTCCAAATCCAAAGACAAAATATAAATAGAAAGACCCTATGAAGCTCCTGCTATTTCATCCTGTTATGGAAAAGTGAAACTATTATGTTTCTATGTAAAGAAATAGAGAGAGCAATAGAATCACATCTGACAGAAGTTGATCAGTAATTGGTAATTACAGCTGTCAATCATTGATCTATCCACCTACCTGTCTGAAAACAACTGTGATTGGACAAAAAGCAGTTTAACAGAGTAGAGTTTTTAGAACCCCAAAAACACAGGGGAAGTAATAGATGCAGAAATGTCAGGCCCAGTCAGGTAACTAATTACAATACATTGAAAGGAAATTATGGATTTTCTACAAAGAGCAATTAAGTACTGCAGCTTTTAGAGTCTTAAAAAATTTCAGGGGAACAATTTCTTGTCAAAGTGTCCAAAAATACATTGTCATATGTATTATTGATGCTGTGACCCATTTTACAAAACTTTTCCTTCTGTGTTTGAGTCTCTCTTACACATGCCAACACCATTTTCGATCATTAAAATGCTTTTTAAAGTGTTGTTTTCACAGGGCATCACACCCACAATTCATGCATCCCTCTTGTTACTTTGTATAATGAGCATCTGCTTAAAACAATCACATGATGGCAGATACTGCATATAGGCTACTGCTCTCTAGCTAGCTATCTGGGACTTTTTTTTAAATCAGTGAATTACATTTTTCTGCAGTAGATCGTGGTTAACATTGCCCCATTTAGTGAAACACATAGGGCCTGATTTACTAAAGGTTTCCACATGTAAAAATGTGCGTTAACTTGACTGTGCACGTAAAAACACATTGAAGCTGATCTACAAACAGAACGCACCAAGGGTCGCATCTCTCAAATGGGTAAAATAGCTTGCACAACCCATTTAGCGTGTTTGCTTTGATGAATATGCAATATGGGCGTTTCTGCCAGAATGTGCGAAATTACTGGGAGGAGTAGATGCAAATTTTTTTAGCGCATGTAATGTGATTCACCAAACCTGAAAATAATTTCGGTGGCTGAATTTGTTTCTATAATTAGCACGTCAGAAAGGCAGGCGTTAACTGACACAGCTTCATGCAAAACTGGCTGCAGTTGTTATGGCGAGGAGGTGGCATAGGCCCAACGAAAGGCAACACAAAGAACCAAACTGTTCTGATCACAAGTCAACATTTATGGAATGATGGAAGAAAAAAATAATTGAGATGTATAGCCCCCCCCCCCCCACACACACACACACACACACACTTTACGTACAGGGCTCTTGTAGCAAATGCTGCTTTTCCACTTGGTCTGATGGATTGTGACAAAAATATGCACCAACATTAGGCTTCAGTGTGACAAAATTATGTGGACCCGACAGTCATTCAGTTCAACAACCCCCATGACCCCCCCACCTCTAAGATGAATCTGGTGCTGCTGCCCAACAATGCCACTTTAAAACTTCTAGGGATAATTTGGGGCCAGTCACAAGGAGGAGTCATGCAATAGCCTCTATAACAAAAACTCCTCCATGTTACATTTCTGTGTGTCTGGATCATTCCAACAAATGTTTTTAGTGCTAGCAAGCAAATTTGTGATGTTAGTAAATCAGGCCCATAGTAGTACCAGAGCTGTTTCATTCCTCTTGGGATGTGTAGTCAAACATTGCAGCCAAACATTAGGAAAAAGAAAAAAAAATATTCATTTGACTGTTTTTACCCATTTTTGGTTGTGCACAGATGTTTGAAAGAAGATTGTGTGAGTGCAAAAAAAAAAAAGCATGATTTAAACTAATATTGTCTATATTTTGACAATAGAAATCTATAACTTAAACTATCATATAATCACAACACTGAAGGTGAGATATGATTTTGTTAAGTGTTATAATGCTTGATTACACTCCATAATAGCTATTTCTACATTATTGATGTACTGTTAAGATTAAAGTCATTTTCAAAGCACAATACATAGTGATATTAAAAAATAGAAGATGAATTAGTGTACATTTTAAATAATGTCTGAATAAATGATGAGCATATCATCAATAGTGTGCCAAATGACATAATATAAAGTCCATTAACACAGACGGATTCTATTTCACATTTGTAGAATATGCTGTTTGGAAATGTACCAGGTAGGTAGGAAGGACATAATCACATTAACCAAAATAGTTGCCCACTTAAGTCATAAATATTCTCATAGTGCTTTGTGTATTCTGTGAGTTCCCACATCTGCCAAAATGTCTTTCAAAACCCCAAAAAGAGCATGAATTTACAACCTACATGGATTTAATTATGATTTATACAAGCACAGTAGGCGGCTAAACAATTGGGGTATGCTGAGAAGAAACGGTGACTGACAGATTTTCATGTTGAGATAAAACAGAAGTAAGATCTCTTCATGAATTTGCAACATAGCTTATGGTGGCTCTCTCTGATAGAGAAAATTCTGCTGTTTTTTTTTGTGGCAAAGTGAGTTTGCAATCAATATTTTCGGTTTTAAGAACATTTAACTCTGTTGAGGCTCACTGGGTAATTCTTAATTTGGATCATTTATTCTCTTGAAATAAAAGCAATGTAACCCCAAACCATTAAAGTGGTCAGTTTTTATTTTATGTTGGATTATTATTTCTGAGCATGTTTCGCTCACTTTGAAATTTGTCTTTTCAAATGCATGTGTTTTTGCCCTGCAGTCGCACATCCATAACATCCCACTGCAGCAGAAGCGCAGTAATGACTTCAGTGTGCTCTCTAGCTGTGTGCTGCGATTTGTATGGAGGGCTTGATTGCAAAACAGCACATACACTGCCATTTCTTTGCACGATCATATTGACCTTGACTTCCCTTTAATGATGCCTCAGAGTGCGCGTCCTCTTCCTCCCTCCCCCCAGTGTCCTCTCTGTCCTACCGACTGCCTCGGGATAATGTGTTTTATAACTTGTATGACTTATTACTGCTCACCACAGCGGAGTATATAGCAGCGCTTAAATCAATTTTATGCCAATTCTTACATATTCCCTTTTTTAACCATGATCCTGGCACTTCTAAAACTATTTAAAATGACCTACATGGATTGATTGTACTAAAAACAGAGCTTAGGGTTTTTGAATCTAGGACATTGTGTATTGCGTTTTCCTCTCATACCAAGCACCTCAGTGAGATGGCCTCCCACTTTATTCCCTATCGCTAGGCTCTGGCTAATGAAATATTGTGGGAAGACTATTCATATCTAGCAGGCCTAATGGGAAAGAAGAGTCTTGGTAAGCAGATTGACTCACTCTGAGAGGGCTGAGCTGTACCTCTGCCATATTCACAAAGATCTGCCGTGGTTGTGTAAAGTCAATGAGGACGGACGGTCATTTTGACCAAATAAATGGTCAGTAAACAAAGCACTATTTGATTGTGTGCTTAAATAGTCAGAGGGAAATCTATTTAAAGTCTTCTTCGTGTCAAAACAAAGTGCATAAATGGGATTGAATTAAGGGATTGGTTCAATATTCCCCTGTGGCGAGAGTTAGATTAAACAATTGATTTAACTTTCATGTCTGTGTAACTAAACATGAAACTAAGGTCAGCAGCAAATTAGCTTCAGCTTGAAACAAAAATATTGAAAGCATGGGTAAAAAAAAAAAGCACTGGCCCAGCCAAAACAATAGTGATGGCTTATAACTCTTCCTCTAACCATAGCTCATGTTTATTCACTTCTTACTTTGTCTAAGGTGCTTTTGAGCATTTCTAAAAGATAAAATGTGCACGCATTAGCCTAATGCCAGCTGCTTTATTTTCATGTTAGGCTAAGCTAATTGCCTGCTGACTGATTTAGCAGGGCTCTCAAATCTCATGCACTTCAATCTGTTCACACATTGTCACATTCCACACCTTGTATTTCTCATGCAGAGAAATGACCAGGATAAATAAAATTACCACCAAGTTGCGCTGCTAATTTTTAGAACACTCGAACATGTAAGAATCAAGTGGGTTCCCCGTAGAGCGCCTGGCTGCTACGCACAAGCTAATCAAATACAGAGAATATAGCTACCAAACAGCCAATCCAAAAATAGCATTGCTGTATCGGGTAAGATTTAGATATTCCCGCTACAACGTTACAGATGAGGACAGCTGTCACATTGATCTTGCTCGAAGTACAATAAACAATACTAACATTATCTCACACACACACACACACACACACACACACACACACACACACACACACACACACACACACACACACACACACA
>JAPTGZ010000007.1:24822596-24833725 GCA_029814645.1 Fowleria isostigma | reverse complement strand
TTCTCTTCTCTTCTCTTCTCTTCTCTTCTCTTCTCTTCTCTTCTCTTCTCTTCTCTTCTCTTCTCTTCTCTTCTCAGCCAAGACATGCTATCAAGCTATTGTCAGTGTTGAATCAGATGCCTCAGAGACATGGTCCTGATACCTTCTTCAACTTCCCAGGACGCAGTGCGGCGGTGAGACTGACCTATACAACGACACACACCTCTACCTCATTATCCACATCACTCCAATATATAATTTATGCGGCCAAATTGCCAATTTACAGTCATTGCATTGTGATTAGCTTTTAACTTTGGAAAGACTTTATATTAGAATACAAATGTTCCCCAATTACCAGTTGCCCATTAGCATGCTTATTAGTAGCATATTGACTCTTAAGTACGATTATACTGCCTTATTCTGCATCACTGTGTCCTACAAGTAACAGTTTAACCTAAAATAAAATTGTAATAACTGTAAATAAAAGAAGTATGATCTTAATATGTTTGTTTCGCCATATAAAGTGGTAGTATCATTATAATGGTGATTATTGTCATACTTATTCATATTGCATACAATTTGTATTTTATTATATTGTGACATTGTTCGTTGGAGACCCGGTGGCATGATTTTTATGCGGTTATTGCTGTAACTATTAGGGCTGCACATTATTGTCAAATCTTGCGATTTGGGTTTACAGCATTGTGATAATCATAATGATAATAATGCAATATTTCTCATTCACCTAAAGAAATACCAATTTCATCTACTAAGAAAAATGTTTCTTACCAATGTTAGAATGAGCCAGTTGTTTGTATGCTGGCTCAGTTATTTATAATATAAGGAAAAAATACTGTACTACTACAATTAATGACACAATTCTGTGGTAGAACCTGGTGATGCTGTTACCATAGACCTTCAAACACAAACACAGTCAAATATTTGAACATTTTATTCACATATAACAATGTGTAAATAGCACGGATGTATTTCATAATAACAAAAATGCCAGAGTATTGGCATGGAAGAGCTTTAACAAAACAAAATTCCATTACTTGCCTGGTATAGTTAATACTGCATTTAAAAATAAATCATAAATATACGTGTTCAGGCCTTGGCCAAAGTTGTGCTCTGAAAATATTCACATCTTTTCAACATTAATAACATGTAAACTTACATTCAACCAGCAGCAGTAGCATTACTTCAGTTTTTTGCCAGAAAAACTATCATGTTTATAGTGGTAGAGGAAAACCACTCTGGTACCCCATGGTGTGGAAAACAGAAATTTAATGAAAAAAAGAACAAAAATAAATTATTGCACATCTTTACAATCTGACTATTGCACCCCCCCATTACTGCGATATCGATATTTTTTTGATATATTTTGTAGCCCTAATATCTATGTATCTTTTTAAAATACTGTGTATATTTAGGTTTGAAAGTGGTGTCATAGGTTTGTTGTTTTACTCAGTTGTTATTCTGATTTTGATAAACAGATTTTATCTTTATAATTGTTTTGTTCTTCTTCCAGATTTATGAGATATTTTGATGTGAAAGAAGCCACTAATAAGTGACTTCTCCAACTAATAACACTAATGATAAGAAGCAATGTTTTGACATTTTGTTGACAATTATGAATATCAACACATTTTTTTCTCAGTAATATTTGTAGTTGCAGGGTGAAACATATTAACATTGTTTTGAACAATAACTTCTTTATCTTATCTAGAAACAATAAGTATGAGGTTATTAAGGGAAATGCTCTTGTAAATCTAAAATATAGTAATGCAGAATTCATTAATTAATAAGTGCTTCAGAAAGATTAATAAGGATATTTAGATTTATGCTGACTATCAAATGTTAATGATTATATGTGTTTTTAATGTACAGAAGTCATGACTGACTGTTTTGTGTATCCTCCTCCAGGCTATAGCGTTGCCACCTATTGCAAAATGGCCTTACCAAAACGGATTCACCATCAATACTTGGTTCAGACAGGACCCACTCAACAACATCAATGTGGATAAAGACAAACCATACCTTTATTGGTAAGCAGACGTTTATTCATATGGCCTATGAAGAACACAGAGACATCACTGCAGTATTGGTTTTGAAATTTGACTTGGGGCACTTGTTCTGCATTAAACATCTACACTTGAAGCCTGTCAGTATATACAGTAGCTGCTTGCAGTAAATCATTCATGTATTTGCCTACTTTGTTGACCTGGTGACATAACATTGATATTTTTGTTGGCGCGGCTAGATACATTTGGAGGACGAAAAGGAATCTGAAACATCAATGTAAACTTTAGTTTTTTGTGTTAGTCTAAGAATCACAGAGGGAGGGTTTCTTTGTACTCTCACCATCTGGTTTTCAGCAGATGTACAGAGACGAGATCAATTGTTTAAGAGACAGACACAATGCCTTCAGTGACAACAGTCCAGCAGGAGAACTTTAGAGGACTTGTATATAGAGTGTCAACGACTCTAATTGATCCAAGTAAAAGGAAAACCTCAGTTCAGTAATGAAAATCCAACTCTTCTGTCAAAAGGGATTCTGATGAGTTAAAAGAAGCTAAATGAAATGAACAGAGCTGATGCAAGTTGGAGAGTAAAGTACATTTAAAGGAGTCATATTTTGCTAAACCCACTTTTATTAGTCTTTGGAACAATTATTTGTGTATTTTTTGCTCTAGTAGTTTATAAAGTTTAAATACAAACCCTCCAGGTGCTGCAGAGCTATCTTTATATTCATTTTGCAAAAGTCAAGTAGATTTCTACAAACTGTTTTAATTCCTTCTTAATTTCTTACATCTATAGCTAGCTTTGTCATTATATTTGCACATATAAGGTCAAGACTTCCGATGAACATTCTCTGAGTACGCCATAACTGTTGGTCAGCAGCAGTGGTTGTAGCCCATACTGAAAATATGTCCAAACTTCAAACTAAAATGTTAATTTTTTTGTTGTATTAACGAACACAAGTGGTTGAACAGGAAAGAGCAGCACGGTCAACCACTTGGAGGAGGCGGGGTGTGAAGTGGCTCATTTGCATTTAAAGGGCCAGCACTCAAAACAACCTTGTTCATGTCATTACTTAGGAATAGGGGTGATGATGGACCTGTGGAGTTGAATAAATGAAAATTTCAAACCCAAACATAGCATGTGCAGTTTATGTAGACCACAGGGAAATGTTTTAAAATGAATAAATCCATTTAAAAAAGCAAAATATCACTCCTTTAATCAAAGGTTAAGGAAGCCTGTGAACATTTTCTGACACATACCCTCTACTCTTAACCATTGATTTCAGTGAGTACAGAACTGTATCGGGCAGATGATTGGATAATTATTCAGTTCAAAGCCAAAGTTTCATCATCAAAGTTTTTATTTGGAGCATCATAGTGCATAACACAACTATTGTTTTTAACAGTGTAACAAAAATATCAACTGTTCTGTCCTAGAAACACAGTGGTTTTGTTTATCCAAAGTGGTTTCTTAGCATTCAAGATGCTAAACATTAAACTTATCAGACTGAATGACACTGGTAGGGAGTTCCTAGATAAACAGATAATGAATCTGAACATAACTTTAAATGTCACGACACTCCATTATGAGTGTGTTGCCGGGTGGATGCTTCAGCTCGTTGCAAAACTCTGAACCATGCTAACCTCAGTGTTAGTGCTCTAAGTGCAGGCTGTAAGATACTATAAAGCTTCATTAGTTTTGACCTTTTATTAAATTGAACTCCTTTACTCTATTGCTTGGTCTACCCACCTCTTCAATCTGACAGCAACACTAACCAGCATCCACTCTTCACCTCCCCACCGTGCACAGAGTCGAACCTTGATTCATTAGTGAAAGAAATGATTTGCAAGAAATGAGCATCGTCTGCAGGAAGGCAACCATGTGCATTAGTCTCCGGAAACTATCGCTGAGATAAGCACTGATCATGGAAAGTGGTAGCATGTAATCCTGTTTCCTTAGTAACCGTTGTAAGGTTGTCATGGTAAATGAGGAGAGAGAGAGAGGGAGGGTGCACTCCTCTGGCCCAGGTCTTATCATCCTCCCCCAGATGTAGCTGCTACTCCAGCAGCCTGTCTGATATTGGCCTCCATAGCTGCTTGAAGGCCGTGATAATGCACTGTATGCGCTTTTAACATGTAGCAGGGATTCACTTGAGAGGGATTTATATCTTCTTTCTGGCCCAGCTATGTGTGTGATCCTTGTAGGCCCATTTTAGAAGTGAAATGTGTCTTGTTTCATGAAGAGGCTTAGCTGTGAGGCTGGGGTTTCACATGGAGGTTACTGGTACAGGACAACAAACCTTATGGGGGGGAAAATGGGTACAGGATTAGCAATGTTTCCTCCAAAACCTGTGATCTTGGACCCCATTGTGCTACTGACAGAATGTTATTCATAATTATGCTTTTTTGTGAGTCATAATAGCTTAAATGTGTGAAAAATGGACAGCTTATATTTTAGTGTTCAATTTGTGTTGTTTTTGTGGAAAAGCAGTTTTCTGTTATGTATGTCAGTATTTTAAATTAAAGAACCAGGTCCTCTGTAGGGTGGGGTGATATGAGGGTATATACCATGTAACAGCAAAAATATATTTACTACAGGAGATTTTACAACATGGTCTCTATTGGAGGACCTTGTATGATTTTGCAATCGTGCAAATTCATACAGGATTTGGACAGCGGACCTGCTTAGTGTGTCAAAACAAGCAAAATTTGAAAATGTTGGTGTCATACATATTGAGGAGGCACTTAGATGATTTCTTCACACTTGCACATTGGATTTTATTTTGACAGTATGATTGTTTTGAATATCTTTATACTATCTCAAGTGTTTTGTTTCAACTCAAATGTTGTGTATAACTCAGGTTTCAGATAGAAGGAGGAAATATTGTCACATGGTTTGACTTTTTTAAACCATTTTGCAGATGCAATGTATAGTACTTTCACTGGTTAACCCATCCTCTCTGCCTTTCCTACAGTTTTCGGACCAGTAAAGGAATAGGTTACTCAGCTCACTTCGTGGGAAACTGTCTTATTGTGACGTCATTGAAATCAAAAGGCAAAGGCTTCCAGCACTGTGTGAAATATGATTTCCAACCCCGCAAGGTAAGAGCATGTATAAGCATATATACACTTACTCTAGGGCTGCATGATTTGGTAAAAAACACATGTTGCATTTACTGTGGGTAAAGCTGTGCTTGTAATTATTTGATTGTACTTGCTTGGTTGTGAGAGAAAATGTACAACTCTAAATGTGAAGTCATTTAGAACTGTCACCTCAAACATATAAAAATCCAAAAGCTTTAGAAAAACAAGAACTTAGAGAAATACAAAAGCATGCTATGACTCTAATTTTAATTAATCACTTAACATAAAGTATCACCATACAAGAAAAGCAATATTTATTCTAATTTTTTTATTCCTTCAATTTGATGACTCTAAATTCTCCTTAATCTGGACCTTTATTTTGCAGCCCCTTGTGGCTGCCCTGATACTGCGATTACGATTCTGATTTAATTAATTTTGCAGACCTAACAAACATGCACAAACCCTAGAGTGGCTGTGCTGCAGTAGGTAGAGCGGGTCGTCCAATGATTGGCGGTTCGAATCCCGCCTCAAACTGTCCACATGTCGAAGTGTCCTTGGGCAAGACACTGAACCCTAAATTGCCCATTGGTGTATGTGTGGGTGTGAATGGGTGAATATGAGGCTTTGTAAAGCGCTTTGGCCACTATGAAGGTGTGGAAAAGTGTTATATAAGTCCAGTCCATTTACAGTTTGGTCATTTTTCATCCTACGTCACTTGTTAGATGAGACAGCATGAGGCCTGTGTTGTTTTTCTCCCTCCACTCACTATGAGTGTTGATTAGTATAGATAAGGTCTGTCAATTTAGACCTGCACATTGTCCCTGTAACGCACTGTCAGCATTCTCCTACTGTCATGCACACACACACTCACGGACACGCACTTTTGCACGCACAACCAACCCCTCATACACACATTCTCTTGATGAGATGGCCTTCTAAGTATTTGCTGACCTGGTAGAATTCACCTAACGAAGTTCCCAGTGGTTCCATTTGATCAATTTATAAGTCGCCACATCTCACGACATTTTGTCCACTGTACACACACGTTAATGTGTGTTTGTGTGTAATTGACTGCTTGGGTGCTCATGTGGCTTTGTCCAGTCTGCAGCTTTGCATAGGCTAGCAAAATTCTGGCTTCTCCTCAGTTCAGTCTTCCCCCAGGGGTCCTGTGTGTTTGTCACCCCAGGATAAGATGGTTTCTAATAAACACAACATTTTTACGAATAAACATTTGCACAAGCACACCATGCACACCTTTAAGGGTATTTTAAGGGGAATAACGGGATACCTTTGACAGAGTTGTGGTGATTGAGTTTATCATTTTGCAAACTTTCACACTCGCTAACCCTTTTAATGCAGAGTTAGTACTGTCAAGGGGAGTATTCTCGCTTCTGTTGACATGAATTTTGAGTCAGCACGAAAAAACATTTTAATAGAAACATACTGTAATTTGCAAAGAAGGGGAAAAATAAAGAAGTATTACACAGCATAAATTCAAGCTGTGCAATAATGCATAATCCTCTTCAGGTTTGCTTGAACTTGTTGCTAATCTTTGTCCTCTTGTGCTGTTTTTTCAGTGGTACATGATCAGCATTGTCCACATCTACAACCGCTGGAGGAATTCTGAGATTCGTTGCTATGTCAACGGCCAGCTGGTCTCCTATGGCGACATGGCCTGGCATGTCAACACCAATGACGTAAGAGTACTTTTATTGGATTCAGTATATATTTATGTCATGTGGAGTGTCCTGACACTGACCTCTAAAAATATGTTTTTATAGAATTAGCAGACGTTTTATTCTCAGATATGCGTAGCTGCCTCAGCCTGAGTAATCCGCTACCGGTCTGGAACAACTTCATACTCTCCTGCAGTGATATTGGCAAACATTAGCGGTTTGCCCTTTATAATCGTTAGCTGGGACAGAGTTGTCCTTGAGCCATGTTCCAGCTCTCTCCACCCAAACTTCCAACTTTTCTATTTAGCAGGGGACGGGGAACCTGACCTCACTGAGGCAGCGGACCCCTTATCACAATTCATTTCTGGTTGGCTCTTGACATTGCAGCAATTACAGAGGGTTGGTTTGATTCTGTGTAAGAAATTCTCAAGCCTCTGGTGTTAAATGTCTTGGAGTTCACACAGTTCTCAGAAAGTATTGTTATGAAAGGAACATGCAGTAAAGTGGTAAGAGAACACAACTGTAAATGTATTGATGCTATCAAGACTTGTTTTGTCCCAAAACTTGAAGATAAAACTTATTTTATCACTTTGAAGAAGCAGAAGAGTAAAGATCTCATTGTGATAAAGTGTATCAGATGGATGAAGTGGATGAAAGGAGTGTGGACAGGAAATATAATATCAGGTGAAGGCAGGGTTGTTACAAAGCGATTAAAATCCAGTAACTATCTTTTTCCCTCACCTTCCACTTCAGTACAGTACTTCATTCACTGCAGAGTTGAACACGTTGACCTTAAAGGTAGGGTAGGAGATGTTTTACTGGAGCATTTTTTACTCTATTGCTTAAAATCCCCTTCCCACCCCGATTGTAACCAATTAATTAAATGCTCAAACAGAAAAAAATGTAATCGCATATGGAACAGACAGAACTGAAAACATGCCATCCAATCATGTTGACTGGCCCATCGAAATGATTGAATGGTGATATGTCTGTCAAGCTCAACTGCCATTTTCCCAACCCTCCTTTGCGCATACCCCTCTTTGTGCACGAATCTCAAAGGCTACGAACACTTATACAGGAAACAAAGCTAACGAAGCCAATTGATGCTGTGCAACACTCGTGAACCCTTAGGAACAAACATTGCACGTTCCTATTGTGGTGGCGCAACTTTAGGGGGAAGTCTGAAAAAAGGGGTTTGGACTTTTGAATTGTGTATTTTCAAATGTAGTTTTTCCATGATGTCCTACTCTACCTTTAGGATCAGAAAATGAATAATAAATTAATTCTGATTCTGATCAAGTTGTGAACAAAGTTAGAACAAGATTGTAATAGAACATTGTACTATAAATTAAATTTGACAATTTGTGTTTCCTTTTCAGAGCTATGACAAGTGTTTCCTGGGTTCATCAGAGACAGCAGATGCTAACAGGGTGTTTTGTGGTCAGCTGGGAGCTATTTACGTATTCAGTGAAGCACTAAACCCAGCTCAGATCTTTGCTATTCACCAGCTCGGCCCAGGATACAAGGTAAGAGAGCACGCTCATACCACCTTATCATCCACTGTACTCTGTATCCCCCCCCCCACTTTACAGTATGTCAATGTCCTGCATCATTTGGCAGGTGGAATATCCTGGCAACCTGAAGATTGCATTGTCAGTGTTACTTAATGCTGTTTTTGCCCATTCAGACTGTCAGCTAGAAGAAGTTGAGGCTCATCAATCATTCCTGGGCAGTCAATTGCGAACATTGGTTCCAAGGCGTCCTTGTGGTTGGCAGATTAAAGTTTTTTGTTGTTAGTTAATGGGTTGGCAAAAGGTGGTTGTTTTTTCATGGTGTATGGTAGTATATTGTGTTAGTGCTGGAGAATGTTCTCCACATAATATAGCTGGCTCAGTTTTGCACAGTCCACAGCAGATACAGTGGATGTTTTTATCATAAGTGAACAAAAGATCCACTTATAAAATCTGCTGAACATCTGCTGAATGGTTGAACATTGGAAATATGCTTTGTCACTTGCTAAGAGGCAACAATACCATTTTAATGGCTGTAAAGCAAATATATGGTTTCAGATGGTTAGCTTAGCATATCAGATGGTCTGTATATTTTTAAAACCTATATACTCTTAAAATTCTAAATGCTTGATTTGATGGCCTTTATTATTCTGTTTGAAATGTTTATTTCATAAATTGCAATTGTTGTTAATTGTAGATGGCAGTGTAAAACCCACAATTTTATGACAATAAACACTTTGATTTTCATTATATTTTTAGAACTGTAAGATTCATAAGCTGTTGTAAGATTTCCTAGTCTTTATATAAAGCAGCTCTAGACCAAGCAACCACTTCTACCTTACACAAGCATCCTTAACATTTCCAGAAAGATTTGCATATTTCCCTGAATAATGCATTATTCACAGTAGCTTGAAATATTTAATGATAGGCTAGAACATGGATCATAGAAAATGGAGTGATTGAGACTTGTAACAAAGGTCCTCATTCAGAAGCCACTGTGGCTTATGAACCCTTAGGACACCAGGGCAGCTTCTTGAAACACCCATTTTATTGTACGAGTGTAGAAGGAGACATTTTATATAAAAACAACAGAGATGTCCAAATGTAAAACATGACTTTTCACCCATTATCCCGCTGAAACTTAATTTATTTTCCAAACCTGAGTTGACAGGTCAGTCGTCTTCATTGTGGTAATCTAATAGATGCTGACCCATTTTACATTTTGATTAATTCTATTTCTCTCATTTGTCAAAGGCAGATATTCTAAATTGTTAACAATAGATCATAATGGAATGGAACTGCATGTTGTGACATGTTGTCATTTGAGAGGTGTGGATGCAAACACGGTCCAATTTCCAGAAACATGTGTGCTAACATGATTTAAAACCCATGCACTAGTTATCTTTAATGCAGATAGACTCACATTGTGGAGGGTATAGAAATGTATTCCTGGAAAGGGAATGTGCAAATGTAAAATACAGGAAGCGCATTGAGAAAAAACATGTAAAACCAAGAAATAAATTCAATCCTTTCAACAAATACCTGCTGGGACATCACAAAGTGAAGATGCACAGCATTTTGCAAGTGTCTGTGGGTGGATTTTGCCTCGAAACACAGAGTCTAGACAGAAAAGTTTATGTTCCTTTGGTAATAAAATTTATTGAAATGAGGCTTCATAACGTCAGATGCAGAACACTGACAGCCTTAAAAACTACTATCTCTGCCTTTTGATCTAGCTACCAGTGACAGCAGAGATGCCACAACACCATGCCAGGTGTCTGAGGCTTGTTTTGGCAAACTTGCACGCCTCAGGCCACTTACAGCTTATTTATGAAGGTGTCCAAAGCTGTCAAGATTTCAACACTGGGAGAATGCATGGATATCAGAGGCTGCTGATGCGTATGAACAGCTGTTGGTATTTCCACAGTTACTCAAAGAGAGGATTTTCTGCACTGAATCACAAAGTTAATTTATTTACCAAGACATAACACAGACACACTGTGAGAAGAATTAACCGTGTCACATTCATTACACAATTGTCTTTTTGTAGTTATTTTTTTTTATTATTGTAATCATTTTTATTTTATTCAGAAATCACTAGATGGGCTTAGCAGAAATGTAATGTTTCCTATAACCAGAATGTCCTTCTAGCTTGGCCATTCATCTCGTTTTCTCAGTGTATTCAACACTGAGAAAACCATCTGGAATTGGGCCAATCACTATAAAACATACCTGATCTATTTTCTAGCGAGCCAATCACAAGTTTGGGGGGCGGGTTTCACAATGCTTCGCATGCATCGACTTCTTTTTGTCACAAGTCAAAGCCAGTTGGGTGCTTCTATGAAACTGGTCCCTAAAATCAGGACATAGGGGCTAGAAATTCAAACAAGATGTAGACTAATGTTATGGAGCAAGTTTGGAAGCACTTTGGGTCTATTTTAAAAATAAATATTTACTGAGGGAAAAAATAATTTTTTTTTAGATAAAACACATTTTTCTACTTTTTAAAAATATTTTTCTATACAAATATCCAAGGCAGAGTACTTCACAAAAATAACTGCTGGTGCAAAATCACTGGCGATTTATATGTGTTTAAATGGACAGGTTCCAAATGTAACACTAGTGGACATGATGGGTTACACACGAAACCTTGAATGAAACTGAGATTCATGAAAAACCTGCATATGTGGATTAGAAAAACCACTAGGATCGACACATTTAACACAGTGCCTTTTTTTTTTATAGACCTTTCATTCATTCATTTTCTGAACCCGCTTCATCCTCATTAGGGTCACGGGGGTCGCACGGAGCCCATCCCAGCTACTGAAGGGCGAAGGCGGGGTACACCCTGGACA
>JAPTGZ010000007.1:24764488-24796005 GCA_029814645.1 Fowleria isostigma | reverse complement strand
CACACACACACACACACACACACACACACACACACACACACACACACACACACACACACACACACACACACAATTTTAGCATATTTTTTATTGATAAATATGAGCAATATTAACATAAAATGCTTTACTGGTTAAAAAAAGCAACTTGGTTATTATATCTAGCTATTTAATAATGTATATTCAATTCTAATACATTTGAGAACCCAGCTGTTGAGGCAGATCGGATAGGCTTGAAAGTACAACCTAATATTAAAATGTATGAAATTTTAATCGGAGTTAAACTTTGAACAGGCCTGTATTTGGAAGAGCATTTTCACTCATGTGAGTATAACTCCTCACAAACAAAAGACGATTCATTATATTTGCTTTATATTGTTTAATAGGGGTGTAATGGTGCACTTGTTTGTGTTGATACAATACGGAGGTGTACCGAACGAATACATGTAGCTTATGTGAAGAACAAAAACACTTGTGGAAAAAAGGGTGGCCGCGCAGGGTTTCCTCTATATGCGAGGCGTAGAAGCTGGGTTGGACGTTTGAAGCGTGTTAAGTTTCTCTTTCAGTTTTTGGTTTGTTGCAGCTTTATGACACAAAAAAGTCCACGGGTTTTAATAGCAAAAAGGTTTTGGGTTTTTAACTCAAGTTGGAAAAATCAAATGAACCTGCTCCTTTTCTCCTTCACCGTGCCTCTGCTGCGGTGTTACTATGAGGTCACAATCACAGCACTCAGGGAACACTGTGAGGCATTCAATAACATGTGGGATTCACAAATACAAGAATGACTGATCAATATTTAGTAGAAATGCCTTGTTTACCACAGGTAGTTACAGAGTATTAACATTGTTGCACCAATCATTTTGAAGTATAGATTTCAATTAATCTATTGGATCTAATTACAGTCTCATAAATGGCTGATATTTTCATGTATCAGACACAGTGTTGTCTTATTTTGACATCACATACTCTTGGATACATTGCCTCTATCAGCTCTCAAATGTCACAAACTATTCAACACTTGATGTGATATTTAATTATCCAGTAATTAAAGAGGAAATTGAAATACAAATTAAAAACACCGTAATATGAACTCAAAGATCAGCTCCATGGTAAATACTCTTAAAAGATTAATGTGTTTCATGTTCCTTTGACTTGATTATGGTTATATAAGCTGCATTTATAAATGTTGAAATCACCAAAGTTACTAGTTAATAAAATAAACTTCTGCTTTTAGTAATCTGTAATGCCATAGCTGATATCAGAGCCTTTAAATGAAAAGCTTCATCAAGACGTGACATAATTTCAGCATCAAAGTTAATAGTCAAAGTTAATCATTTACAGCCATATGAAAGTTGCTCTGCTGATCCTGCCGAGTCTTGATGTTCTGTTAATGACTCTTGTTGATTTCTCTTGTTGGTATTCATTCCTTTAATTTCTCTGCGGTCCTATCACAGCTGACAGGGACACATGGCGCCTCCTGCCAATATCAGACCATCAGGCCGCTGACAATCAATGTCAGCTGTCAGAAATCACGTTCTGAATGCCACTTTGTGTGTTTCCCCGCAGGAGGAAGGTGGAGATCATGCACACACATAGTCTTTTTACGTTGCTGGGGGAGAGGCTGATGATGCACACCAACACTGTCTCCATCACCACCTACAACACTCTGTATGAGGTAGGTGATTGTTTGGCAGCAGCTCATCAAAATGCCACGTTACCATAGCGATTAAGTGCCTTTGCTATCTCTTTTGAATTACCAGTATTAAAGCGATTGTTGTGGTATTTAATCGACGACCATTTTTCTTTGCAGATTCTGACAGAGCAAGTCTGCACTCAGGTTGTTCACAAACCGCATCCTGAGCCGGACTCCACCGTCAAAATCCAGAATCCCAGTGAGTACAAAAGACTGTGGCCTACATTTCTATTCCACTGTTTTCTTTGGTCTGTCAGAAATGCACTTTGGTTTAATGTAAGTAAACAAACAACAAAGCCTTATTTGAGAAGGCGACACCGCTGCCATCTCTTGCTTCTGATCTGTCTCACATTTGCCTGTCCTTCACATTTTTCTGTCATTTCAAGTACTTTTTTCCTATTTGCCTTTCCTAGTTTCTTATGTCCTTTCTCTTCTGTTTTTTCTTCTTCAGTGATTCTTAAGGTAGTGGCCACCCTACTGAAGAACTCCTCTCCCAGTGCAGAGCTGATGGAAGTCAGGAGACTTTTTCTCTCTGATATGATAAAACTCTTCAGTAACAGTCGGGAGAACAGGCGGTGAGTGCACAGTTAGAAAAGGAATATGTTATTTAATGTCACGACATGTTAGGGATCACTATTATTATAATAAGGACACATCCATTGTATATTCATGTTACTCACATAGAGTGTTGTGTTTCAGCTGCCTGCTGCAGTGTTCTGTGTGGCAGGACTGGATGTTCTCCCTGGGATACATCAACCCCAAGAACCCAGAGGAGCAGAAAATAACCGAGATGGTCTACAACATCTTTCGGATCCTGCTCTACCACGCCATTAAATACGAATGGGGAGGATGGAGGGTCTGGGTTGACACGCTGTCCATTGCACACTCGAAGGTGAGGGACCGTTATAATGCACCCTTTGTAGCCAGACTTTATATTTATAGATTTTGTTTTCCTATTTTTTCTATGGCAGGGGTCTCAAACATATGGTCTGGGGGTCAAATCTGGCCCGCCAAAGGGTCCAATCTGGCCCGTAGAGTGAATTTTTGTGATGCAAAAATGACACTGAAGATACTAGTAATTAAGGATGTATAGACCAATATGATCTAGGGTAGATCAAATCAGTAAAATGTTATTATAATTACCTATAAATAATGACAAACATATTTCTCTATTTGTTTTAGTGTCAAAAAGTCAAATTACATGAAGATGTTGACATTTATGAACTATCCTTTCACAAAAAATGCGAATAACCTAAAATGTCTTCAGAAAATAAGTGCATTTTTACCAATATTCTGTCTGTTACTAATTGTTTTGTGTATTTGTAGATCAATAATTTGTGATCTGTAAGTTGTAGTGAACATGTGAGAATGATAAATTGAGATAAAATATTGTTAAAATTGTACTTATATTCCTTAAGAAATTTCAGGTTATTCACATTATTCACATTTTTAAAGGATATTTTGTAGATGTAAATACTATTACAATATAATTTTACTTTTCTCCACTGTTACTGTTTTACCGGTCCTGCCCTCTTCAGATCATATTGGGCTGAATGTGGCCCCTGAACTAAAATAAATTTGAGACTCATGTTTCTTGGCATTCTGAACACACAGAAGTAAAGATTTTCAGATTGAAAAGTGCTTTAGTTATGTAAAACGGGCACAAAGTTACTCCCTGTTCTTTGGGAGATCTGCAAAGGCAATTTGGGATGTAAGGTGATTCTATAAAAGCTGAGTAGAAGTTCATGGTTTGTTAATTGTGATCATAAAAATACCCATAAAACCTAAAATTCCACTGAAGATCTATTAATGAATGATGGATGAAGAGTGGCCAGCAAAATGGAACTCCTTACCTTTGAGCTGCCATTGGTTCGCCCTCTCATGCTCATGTAATCATATGTCTTTTGCTCCTTTGTCTGAAGTGATTGGTGGTCAGAGTATTGTTATACATATTGATGTTAAAGAGTTTGAAGAGATTCTTTATTGAATACTGCCTTCCATTACATCCGCAACCGGTTACTGTGTTTATAGTTATAGCACTAAAAATGAACTCATACTGTATTGATTTGTAGGAAGTGACTGAAGTGTCTTAAGGTTAAACAAAGACATATTGATCTGTACTTGTTGATTATTGTTAATCGTAATTCCTTTTTTTTGCTGACCTTAATGGCCCAGCGTGACCTTGCTGACACATGATTGATAATAGCGAATATTTTCCTAAACTAAACGCCTTCCTTCATGGATGGATGTTTAATTTTTACAAGGATATAATAATTATGTTTATCCCAGTTTCATTCATCTGACCTTTGGTACAGATCATGAGTGACTGTTTTGTGAAGATGTTATTGATGTGTTGATGCTTGTCTACATCTATCATAACCAGTTAAATTATTATGGTCTGTCACAGGTGACCTATGAAGCCCATAAAGAGTACTTAGCTAAGATGTATGAAGAATACCAGCGTCAGGAGGAGGAAAACATGAAGAAGGGCAAGAAGGGCTCCGTGTCAACCATCTCCGGCCTTTCTGCTACACCTGCTCCGGTCGTCAATGGCAACCTGGAGATTGACGACAACTCCCAGACACAAACCCCTGAGAGTGAGGCTGAGTACAGCGAGGGGGCTGGTGGTGACTCGCGCAACCTTCTCGCGGAAGGTGCTGTGAAACGACCTAATGGAGATGCCCTTACACCTGGGGAGCAGAGTGCCGGACCTGGGGTCAGGGTGGAGGTGCACGACCTGCTGGTGGACATTAAGGCTGAGAAAGTGGAGGCCACAGAAGTAAAGCTGGATGACCTGGACCTGTCTCCAGAAGGCCTTGGTGGAAGTGTAGGTGGAGGAAGTGGGGGTGGGATGGAGAATGGACCTCTGGTGGAGGTGGATTCACTCCTGGACAGTGCGTACTGTGCTGTAGTTCAGAATCTGAATGGAAATCTGGCGCCTAAAGATGACACATCGAGTTCAGGGGTCGGCATGGGATCCAGCTTGGGACTTTCAGGAGTCACCCTGGAGGATGATGGGAACATGGGGCCACTCATTACGTTGGCTGATGAGAAAGACAGTGTCCCAAGCAACAACGGGTTTCTCTTCAGCAAGGTAGGGTGTTAATAAGCTCTGATAAATTAGAATCATATCTACAGAACCACATCTTCACCTGCTGGCCCAGACTATAATCCGACTAATGAATCACTGTTCTCAGGCTGAGCAGTATCTCAAATTAATTTGATTAGTCAAGTTTTTGTTTTTTTAAACAAAATGAAAAATGCCTAAATGACAAAACTGATATTAGTGTTTTCTTTAGAGACCCGTCCTACTCAAATGAACTTCAAAATAAAACCTATTAGTTATAATACAGTGCACAATGTACACAGTACATTGTGAATGTACAATTGCGGAAAAATTATTAGACCATCAAAAGTAATCAAAAACAATGGTTATGCAATCAAGTACTAACTCCTATGTATATCATGTGACTGAAACAGACTAATATCACTGTTTTTGTCAGTACAGTGCCTGAACTTATGTGATTTTGTTATTATAAAGAAAACCATGGAAAATGGATAGATATCAGCTCTTCAATTAAACTCTTCTTAGCTATTTTTGTTATCATTATATTTGTCCAAACAAATGTACCTTTAGTTGTACCAGGCATTAAAATGAACAAGAAATTGAAGAAAACATAAGGTGGTCTAATAATTTCTTCCGCAACTGTATTTTTCCAGTCACTGCCTACCATTCATTTTTTCACCAAATAATACATATTGACACCCGTGCAGTGTGTTTGGGTTGATGGTTGATATTGCACGTACTCTTCACATAGGTGTAATTGAGAAACCTATTTTTGAATCATGTTGACAGAAGAAAAAAAATCTATTAAAATGGCAAATTGTCCATCATCCTTAATTTGAGATTGATTTTTTTTCACTGTATCGTCAGCCTGTTATTTAACAACCACAGTCTTTTCCTTCATGTTACCCTGTTAATGAAAAAAAATTGTTGCTGCAATATTTCCTTAATGTCTTAATGCCCTTCTTTTTCTCACTTATTTATATCTTCCAGGTTGATGAAAAGCTGCTTCCAGCTCTGGCAGCCACAGACCCTCTTGTTCTGCCCAGCCCAGACCAGTCCACTCCCTCCGGACCAGTCCCAGCTCATTCCACCACCAGCGCCAGTGATGACCTCAGCCTGCTGGCTCACATGACCAGCTGTGGCTCTGATTTAACTCAACCCCAGAGTCATACTTCTGGAGAACTTCCAGAAGACGGGCCCTTTAAGATCCAAAGCCCCCTGGCAGACATCAGCTCTATCGCTGAGGCTGAGAACCAAACACAGGGAACGTCTCGACCAGATTTCCCAGAGGGAGAGGGTACATCTGGGGCAGAGGGAGAGGCTGCAGGACTGAAGACTGGGGGTGACACAGCCAGCACGACATCTGACACTGAGAGGTCCGATGATGGCAAAGACAAGGACACCAAAAAAATCCAAACCACTGCTACTACTCAGGTGCGTTGATGCATGATGAGTGTTGGGAGGGTTACTTATGAAATGTATTCCATTACAGACTACAGAGTACATGCCCAAAAAAGTAATCTGCACTGTAATCTGTTTCCATTACTAATTCTGATTATCGTAATCCAAATACTTGGATTACTTTCACATTTTCTTGAATTTTAATACCATATGAATTTAGCAAATCACACCATGTTTCCTCCATTGTAAACAGAATTATTCTTGTGTGTTCTGTTTTAGAGCTGGAGGAATACATTAAGTCTAAGCCTCATAAGCAGCATATGAACATGTAAGGCACTAGTACAAATATCTGATCGGAGCATCCCTACCTGGACCTGACAGACTGACTTGTTCCCACAACTTGTACTCAACAATAATCATCAGAATATTTGTATCACATATTATATTATGGGAAATACGTGGGAAACTGGATTTGTGAAAGGATAGAAAATAACAGAAAATAATCCATTAATTTTTAAAAATATAACCTTATTCTGACCACTATGTATTAAAATTGTAACTGTAACAGAATACAGTTACTCATGTTTTGTATTCTAAATACATAATCCTGTTACATATATTCTGTGACTCCACAACCATGGATCTGACTCTGATTACTAGAGGCAGACTACAGTCCCAGTAAGTGCTGGGTCAATAATGATACTTCATGGGATGCCCAAGGAACCTGTAAGCTGAGTATTTCTTGCCCCGTTGCAGGCTCTCCATGGTCGCACTGCAGCCCAGCTGGAGCGGGACCTACGTGTTGACCTGGGCTTTAGGGGCATGCCCATGACAGAGGAGCAGCGCAGGCAGTTCAGCCCCGGCCCACGCACAACTATGTTCCGCATCCCAGAATTTAAGTGGTCTCCTATGCACCAAAGGTTGCTCACTGACCTGCTGTTCGCCCTGGAGACTGATGTCCATGTGTGGAGGAGGTAAAGAAGAGGGTTCAAACACTTTCTGTCATTTAAATCAGACCATTTTTAAAGTGTTTTTGGTAGGTTATGAGTTCTGATTGCTTTATGGATTTTAGGTAGTTTTGGTCAAGCTGGTAATAGAGTATGCTATTAGAAAGGCATTTTTATTTTGTGAATAGGATTTTTTTAATTTACAGTATCAGCTGAAATGCTAAATAATTTATTAGTTTTGTTTTACCTAATTTGTTTTTCCATATTTTGATGTTGAAAGGATGTTATAGCCATTTGTAATTATTTTAAATGTTCTAATCGACATCATATTTCCATCAACATTCTCTCAAAAACTTGAAATCAGTCTGAAAACTTGAAAGACATTTATTATGATCACTGTCAATGTATTTAAAATGAAAATAGATGGATGTGTCATCTTTTTCAATGTAATATTTGCCCCTCTCTGAAAGTGTTTTTTTGTTTTTTGTTTTCCTTACAGCCACTCTACCAAGTCAGTGATGGATTTTGTCAACAGTAATGAAAACATCATCTTTGTCCACAACACCATCCACCTCATTTCTCAGATGGTGGACAACATCATCATTGCCTGTGGAGGCATCCTGCCTCTCCTCTCTGCTGCCACCTCCCCCTCTGTAAGTGGCTCTACTCTGCCCCTATGTGGCAGGAGGGAACCCTGCAGGTCAACAGCTGTTTAATAGGCAGAAACCACCACACAGACACTTTAGGAACCTGAAAACCTCATTTCCCCGGAATCAGGGCAATGCCGATCATCCATCATTGGTTAGATGAATAGGTTAAAAATTTTTATCTATTAAATACTATATATAGCATGGAGGGTTAAATGTCAAAAGAAGCTAAGTTCTAGTTTGATCATGAGTATAAAAAGGGGTTGAAAGAAAATTAAATTGCTATTAAAAAATGTTGATTCCTCTCATCTGTGTTTTCAAACATTTAACTCTAACACATACGTGTGATAGAATTTAACCCTTTATTTAATCTTGGTTCTAATCTGTTTGATTAACAATTAATATAATTTGATTTCTTTATTTTAATCATTTTTCTTTTTTCTTTTCCTCTCTGTGTTATACGTATTCTCTGTTTTTTCTTGTCTTTTTTGTCTCTGTTTTCGTCCGTTTTTGCATGTCCAGAGTTCTAAGAGTAGTGCCAACACTGTAAGTTGCAGTTTTTTCCTCTCTTTTTACTCTACTAATACTTTGTTATGGTTTATTTATCATTGTGACTGACACTAACCCTTGCTTGTCTGACATCCATAGTGTTTCTATTTGTTGTGCTCCTTTTGCTGCTAATCAGTACTCCCTCTTATACTGTTTGTATCTATTGTTGGTATGCATTGATTTCACTGCCTTAGAAACTATTTGTTTCTTGAAGATATAATATTCTAACAAGTTAGAATATTATACAAATAAGTGGGATATAATAAACAAAGAGGCAAGGCGGTGGATCAAAAATGAATCAGAGGAGGAAGATATATTTATATATTTTTTGAGGTGAAAATATTTTTCTAAAATGGACTGAGTATGAGAATTATCCAAAAGTCCTTGGGGGTTGCATCTGCTAAGCCTGTCCCATTTGTATCAACACTTAAGAAGGCAGGAGGAGCCGGACCCCAGAGAGGGTCAAAGGGAGAGGAGGTGACCCCTATTCCTGGGGGAGGAGGCGCAGGGGGAGAGGTGCGTAAAGAGCCTGGGACTCCCACCATCACTAGAAGAGCTAAGAGCACCAACCCAAGCCCTTCTGTCCTCACCTTGTGTGTCTGTTTTTCCCCAAATGTCTGTGCTCAGTTACTCTTATGAGCCTACACCTTGTCGACTCTTCACAGCCCTGCACATCCTTACCTGCTTACTGAAGCAGAGACACAGCACTTGGCTTGGTTGCAAGCCTAAACCCCTGTCATGCTGCCTTCAGGTTTATTCTGAATGTAGAGACCATGAACATTTGGTGATAACTGTAACTATAACTTTCTATAGTGTGTGTACAACCCAAAGCTCTGTACACTGTCATTGTACTGCAAATCGATGTTGAGACCACACTGTCACTATTTCACTTTTACCATTAACTGTGTGTCATCAGGCTGTACTTCTTGTGTGTTGTGTAAAACACCTCATGTTGCCAGAATGTACCATTTAAGTATGTTCTTCACTTACCCAGCATGATTCAAGGCTGCCTTTCTTGTTTGTTGATATAACCAGCCGTGACTGTTATTACAGTCGTGGAAATTTGCTTTTATTGTTGTAAAAACAGATTGCAGTATCTTTCAAAAACCAGTGAGAGATCATCCAATTGATTGCATTTTTATCTCTGTCTGTCACTGAATAACTGGAGAGCGTATATATGTTTACTTTTGCAGACGGAGCTGGAGAACATTGAGGCGACGCAGGGCATGTCCTCAGAGACAGCGGTGACCTTTCTGTCGCGACTCATGGCCATGGTGGACGTACTGGTGTTCGCCAGCTCCCTCAACTTCAGCGAGATTGAAGCGGAGAAAAACATGTCCTCTGGAGGACTGATGAGGCAATGTCTCAGACTGGGTGTGTGCCAATTTAATATATTTAACTCAAATAGTAAATTATTACTAAAATTACTATTCGCATGACCCTGCCAAATAGGGCTGCAATAAACAACTTTACAATTTATCCATCTCGTAAAATCATTTTATCTGTCGTGTCAGTCAATGCCAAAGATATTCTATTTATCTTGAGGTTGTCAGAAGTAATGATTCTCATTTTTCTTCATAAACAACTTTGCTTAGTGATGTTTTTGAGACAATTATGTTCACAATTATAAAATAGTAGTCCAGATAAGAAATGTGCATTGCAGCAGATATGCATCCAGAATTAAACAGAATATATTTTTATCTCTGGTATTCCATGAGCTAGAATATAGTTCTTTTTATTTATGTTCTGTACCTATATATCTCAGTCAAGGTTGTAAGTACTAGATTATATTAAAAATGCAGTGGATGTGAGGCAGGGTAGAGGTTGTCAGTCTGTAAACAGTGTTTTGAATATGCAAGGAAATTAAACTGCATTTTTATAATGTTGTTATGTGCCTTAGATATAAGGATTTTACACATGTCTAGGAAGTCAGTGAACTCAGTAAAATCACTATAGAGTTTATATAATGTTCAGTTTTTATAAATAGGTGCTTCTATGAAACTGGTCCTAAAAACAGGATAGAGGCTAAAAATTCAAACCAGATTTAGACTAATGTTATGAAGCAAGTTTGGAAACACTGGATGTATTTTAAAAATAAATATTTACTGAGAGTAAAGAGAAACTATTTTTCAGATAATACACATTTTTATATTATTTTTGTATGGAAATCCACTTATAACATGGTAAAAAGGACACAAAAATTGCGCAAGAGACTGAGATTCCTGAAAAACCCACAAGTCTGGATTAGAAAAACCACTAGAATTAACACATTTGACACAGTGTCTTTATTTATAGCGGTATACAAGACCATTTCAAGTGATGTTTTCCACATCAAATGCCTGACACCTAGGTAGGTTTATTTTTGTTCCAATCTTGGTCCTATCTTTGGCCCCAAAATTTTATTTAAAAATTCATTAATTTTGGGATGGCTCACAGTAAGAGTATATTTTTTCTTGAATTTATCTGAGGTCATCATTAGGTACATCCTGAGGGAAAATCTGTCTAAATGTCTCTTTTATTACTGGGTCTAAATGGGTACCAGAATGAACCCAGTTTCATAGAAGCACCCAAATACAAAAGCTTAAAAAAATATGTGCCCCTGTAGTATGTTATACTGTATGTGTAATCCTCACCTCTTTGTGTCCATCAGTTTGTTGCGTGGCTGTGAGGAACTGTTTGGAGTGCAGGCAGAGGCAACGGGACCGGAGCTGCAAGTCCTCCTTAACCAGCAGCAAGTCACAGGACAGCCTCCACAGTGCCTCCACCACCAGCAAGGTACCACAAACCCACCAACACACAGAAACACACCGTACACAGCAGCAATATTTATGGCACCCCACATCTGACAGGCTTGTTGTTCCTTATTTAGCAGGATCCAGACAGACTCCTGCAGGATGTAGACATCAATCGTCTTCGAGCTGTGGTGTTCAGAGATGTGGTATGCTGGTCTTTTTTTCTTTTTTTTTTTTGGCGCAGTATATATATTTTTTGTAACACATATATTTTTCTTTACATGTACAGGGAGCAAATACTTGGCTCACAGTCTTGTTTGAAAGCAGAGTTTGACATTTCAGAATATACATGTGCTTACTTTACAAAATAGGACAGTTGGTACTACTGTAATTTTTCTTTTAAGTAAGCATAAAATCCTTACCATTGGTCAGTTACTGTGCATAAATATAGAGAAAAAGCTACACCACATAACAAAAACAGTGAAAACCTGTGGAGAACAACATCTTAAGCTTCCTAAAAACATTTCATATTTTGTCTGCTAATCCAAACAGAATGTAGTCGCTAAATAAGCTGTTGTTTTAGGTTGAGTTATGTGCTAAAGTTTTTCTTGGCTGTGGCAGCGAGTTCTGAAAACTTGTCATGACTGTGCCGTTTCCAGGCAATGAGCAAACATGCAGCAATCACTACTGATCTTCTGATCTTAATCATGACAAGATGGAAAAGTGTATTTCTTTAAATGCCACACAATTTTTTTTTTTTTTGTTTCTGAGTAAATTTTGTGTTTTTTGCACTAGGATGACAGTAAGCAGGCTCAGTTTCTTGCGCTGGCAGTCGTCTACTTTATCTCAGTTTTAATGGTGTCCAAGTACCGGGACATTCTGGAGCCACAGCGGGAGATTGGCAGGTCCACCAGCCTATCAGGGAGAAGCATCCGCCACGAGATCAACTCCCCGACCAGTACAGGTGATGCTCGTAGTTTATTTTGCTGCAGTACTCTCAGTTTGCAAGGGTAATCTTAGACGAGCTGAAGATGACTCATCTTTTTTGTAGCGTAGGTGTTGTGACTATGGGCTTAAGGCAAATAACAGTACTTTTATGAGGAAAATAAGACAGTTAAAGGAAGAAAGAGAGGGAGGGACAGAGCGGGGATTATTTTGCAGTAAAATACAAAACTTAAGATACAAGGAGAATAGCTAAAAAAGACATAAAATATGCTGTGTGATTTTTTTTTTTTTTTTATACAAAGGAAGTGCAGTTGTTTCAATGTTTATTCTCATAAAACTGACTTTTACTGTTGTCTCTTCCTTCAGAACATCCATCCACAGCCTTCTCTGATCGTGACAAACAGACCCCTACCCCTGTGGATGACTCTCCTCGCGCTGGCCTCCCCCACACAGACTCAGGCATCGGTGAGGAGGGTCACGTGGCCGGGTCCCTGAACGGCTCAGAGATGGGTCTGGGGCTTGGCCTGGGCTTGGTGGGGAGAGAAACAGACAGAGACAGAGATGTCGGAGGTGGAGGTGGGGGAGGAGGGACGGACCTTTTGTGCAGTCTGTCTGACGTTCGGAGGTCACAGGAGAGCCTTCTGGACTCTCCCCATAATCCAAGCTCCACCCCCAACTCCAGCCAAGCCCCACCTTCTTCTATCTCCAGCATCAGCCAAACAAACAAAGGCATCAATGTCAAGGTTGGTGTTTTTCATAGTCTGAATCCAGTGAAAACTGATGACTGCAAAGTCCACTACACTTATAATACTGTATTCTCAATGTTGGGGAGCAACTGCTTGGAATTATGTAATTAATTGAAAATTAAAGATTAAAAAAAAAAAATACCCTCCAGTGTCAGATATTTAATAATATTTTACTTCTGGCATCAGCAAAGAGCTCTAACGTTATAGCAACTTGTTTGATTTTGCAAATTTTGAACATGACCCAAGGTGATCAGAATATAATTGTGAATAACGGTAAGTGGAAGTAATTGTGTATCTGACGTCACATGCAATTTGGGTTACCTTCACTCAGTTTTGGAGAGCTAAATTTTCTTTTGTATATTGTTGCTGTATTGAGCAATTGCCTTGACTGGGAGGGAAGTAGTTTCCCTAGTTAAATAAAAGTTGAATGAAATGAATAATTTAATTAACTATCATATGTTCTCCCTCCAAAATGACCTTCACTATCGCAATTGACAAGTTCAAGGAAAAAAAAGACCTTGGTGAAAATACTTAACTGCCCACATATTTTGCTTCTCGTGTGGAGTCTCATCATGTGCTTTTTCCTGAAATGCAGGAGATCTTGAAGAGCTTGGTGGCAGCTCCAGTTGATGGTGAACTGGGACAGGAGTCTGGGCCAACCCCCTACCATCCAGACCCCGCCTTGAAGACACACCCCATGCTGCCTATGCAGTTCCATTCCTTCGACAGGTTAGCCTTATTTAATGTTTGGCCTGCAGTGAGCAGAAAAACAAAGACATCCAGCTCATGACTACAACCTGACCCGTCCATCAATAAATCAATATTTACTGCCAATACTGGTCTTTTACAGATGCCTCTTAGTGTATGGGTGTTTGTCGAAGAGCTGTCTGTCCTTTTTGGAAAAACAGTGGTAGTAGGCATCGATCAGCTGGTCAGCCTTTTATTGAACCCTGTGATAAAGCTTTTTGATCATTTACAAGCATACTGTACATAATGTACTTCACTTGCTAGAGGTCACATTGATTTATTTTTTGTGAATCCCACATATTCTATGAACAATACACAATTTAAAAAATAGATGTTTAGTTCATCAGAGTGACTTAGGAAATTCTGGTATGTACAGCCTAAGAATGAACCAAAGATATTCTTTTGACAAATACAACCTATAAATAGAATGAAGATTTATTTGTAGCAGCAGTAATACCATGACACTGAAATGTATCTCAGTTCTCCAGACTTTCAAATTTTCTTTCTCTTTGTTGCAAACTGTTAATGCAGAGACTCTTCAATAAATTATTACCTTTTTGCGTCTCCTGTATATGAGTGGGTTTCCGTCAGTGGCAGTCCTTGAGAGCCAAGTTATTGATTGAAGACTGGGTGAATAATAAATCACGAATGGCTCCATATCAATCTCAAGAGATGTCTGATGAGTCAGACAGGCTTGATACATCAACATGAAAATTACCACTAGGTCGTCCTAATTAATGGGAAAACACATAGTTACTGACTGTACTTTGCTACATTCACAAACATGTTACTGAGAATCAAATATTAGTTCATCTTTTGCTAACCTTGTAATACTACTTTAATTAGATAAATGAACAATCTCTTTGCTGATTGATTGGGACCAGTAGGTCACATAACAAAACATTTATAGATGAAGTACTTTGAGCTTTCTATTTAGCTCAATCATGTAATTTTAATATTGTCAGCAATTGTTTATTTCTGACACTTTGGCAATGACATTATCCAAATAGTCAATTATCAGCTTTTTCCTGTCATAAACTATCACTGTTTTATCAACATTTAAAAAGCCAGTATGACTCAGTCTCTAATTAGAACAGAATTTATTGTCTGTTATCTATTGTCTGTTGATATTAACTTTTTCTAAAATGTTACAGAATTTATTGTGTTCTCATATTTGCTCCACTGCTTCTCATCTCTTACAGGAGTGTTGTGGTTCCAGTCAAAAAGCCACCACCTGGCAGCCTTTCAGTCAATACGGTGGGTACGCCCACCACCGGTGGATCAGCTACCGCAGGCAGCACACCCAACATCTTTGCTGCTGCAACAGCAACACCTAAGAGCATGATCAACACTACAGGTGAGAAGTAACACAGATAAAATATATGTTTGAACAACACATTCCTTACACATTCATATGCTGGTATCATTCTATATCTACACTATGTCACAGAATATTTGTACCAGTTGAATATTTTATACTGCATCTGTTAACTCACCTACTCAGCTGAGCAGAGGCTGCAGACAAACACCTGCAAACAAAAGTATTTGTCAAAAGTGTAAAACACAGTCAGAGGTTCAAAAGGAGCAGGATGAAGGAAGAATGAACTACTTTTCTTTTTGCAAAACTCTTTTTGTTCAACTTTTGTGTCTTTTGACAACTAGAACAAACTAAAACAAAAGCAAAGTCAAACCAAACAGTTGCTGCAGATCTTTTCATGATTTATTATTGCCTATTTATGGGCCAGACAAATTAAGCTGCAGACAAAAAAGGCATTTTCATTAAAGTTCTGTGAGCCCTCCCACACTGGACAAAGTGCTTCAGTGTAATTGTGTTGCAGTACATTGCTCATATGTGATGCTCCACTAAGGAAAAAAGCAGGCAGGATTACTAGTGCAGAATGAGATATCCTTCAGTATAAAATGTAGGTTGACATAAGAATGATCAGCAATAATGTGAGCAGGTCGCTGCTTTGTCACCACACTCAGAAAACCTATTTTAGCAGAATAGATTTGTATTCAAGGCCAGAGATATTGTATTGTATGACACATGCATAATGCACAAGGAAGAGGTTTGTTCCCTTAAGTGGATTCTGTGTATTGATTGCAAAGCTATTTTCACAAACTGGAGCCATTACCAAAAGACAAGCAGCAGCCTGTTCAGTGAAATACTATCCAAATTGAATTTGGTCACAACTGATCAGTAACATTAATACATTTCCTGCCTTATTATCCTGCATGCTAATCTGTGTCATGTCCCATTCATGTTCTAATAATGCCTGTCTTATGTGTCTTCACTCTTCGTTCTGTCCACTCTGCCCTGCTTAGGTGCCACAGACTCTGCTTCCTCCTCCTCTTCCTCCTCTTCCTCATTTGTCAATGGTGCGACTAGTAAGAACCTGCCAGCAGTGCAGACAGTGGCACCCATGCCCGAGGACACCATGGAGAATATGAGGTCAGACCTCTCATCACTACAGAGCTGTTTATGGCTTCAACCACTCACTGTCCTCCTGCTTTTTCTTTTTAAATTCCTCCTTTTTGCTTTTATTTCTATGTTTTCTTGGAAGCCTGTCCCTTGTTCACTTCATTCCCCGCCCCTTTTCACTTCACAAGTAGGTCTTCACCACTCCTAGACAATTCTAAACAGAAAATAATTTTTGATTTCTATCATAAGATAACTTTCTTTTGGGAAAGTAGGATATCCCTTCATGTGTTTTGAGGCCTAGATAACAATAATGATATGAATATTTTTGCAACGATAATAGTCAATATCAATAATGTTTAATTTTTAATTTGACAGTTTGTTGCATTTTCAAGGTTAACATAGCAAGATAAATATAGATAAAGCAACAAAAAGAATATTTGACTGATTATTATCAACCAGTTACAAAAATCTTATGTTAGGTAAGTACAAATATATATGTACAAATACATGTATTCACTCTCTCCCCTTATTTCCTGCCATAGTTTAAATGACAACAAAGATTTATTTTACAGTTATAAAAACAGAATTTATTAATCTGTACTCATTAACTTAGGCTCCCTGTTTGTAAACACATAAATAAAACTGTCATAAACATAAATCTGTGTTTAATTTGTGTTTCCATACTGTGTGTAGGTGTTTGACACTCACTAGTAAGATTTAAGATGATCTGCAAAACAAAGCTGCTATTCAATACTACTGTTACATAGTATACGTGGTAAAAAATAAGGACTTATTGTTAAGAAATAATGTGTAATTCATTTTTGAACAGATTGTACTATATCATTGTGTCATTGTGCTCTATTTTTAGAAATGTTAGTCAGTTTTTATGATGTGTGATGTGTGTTGTGAGCACAGGTGAGTGGGTGGGTGCTTGCCTGTATCTTTTAATCAGTGTGCATGTCTGTGGGTGTGTGGGGGTGTGTGTGTGGTTTGTATTGCAGTGCCTATTGTGAGGTGGCGCAGTGTGCACTGCGCAGCGGTCAGACGCCCCCTGAGCTCAAGTCTTTTAGCTCTCTGGCAGGCTTCCAGGCAGCCCCCCGAGATGCAGGACAGTGTTTTAGGCAAGGAGATACTCGTCCTGTCCCCATGACCCCCTCTGCCCCACCTTCACCACACACCTCCCCCTCCTGCTATGCCCAGCCACTACTAAATGTTCCCAGAATGCCATGTACGAAAGGACAGACATCTCTGCTTACAGCTTCAACAGTTCACTTTTACTTTAATGCAATGACTCGTCTGTCATTTCTGGCATGGTTATCTCACACTAACCCCAAACTCCAGATCAGACCTGAGGCGAGATCTATTTGAAAATACTGGTTTCCTTAACTGCCTACATTTAAAAAAAAAAAAAAAAAAATGTAACCTCTGTTTCAAAGTTTGGCCTGTGAGCAGGTTAAAACAAATCAGATTTCTCACAATGGGTGGCCCAGGTCTGCTTCCGAAATCCCATGCTTATAACACAAGGCCATGTCCTTTCCAGCCACTGTAGCTCCATATTTGACTCTGATTCTCTGTACTCTTCCTGTCTATGCATCCATTTCTTGACTGGCCATAGAATGGAAGAATATTTTAGTCTGCACATGACTTCCACACAGACAAAAAAGCTATACATATGCAAGAATGCGCTAATGCAAAAACAATGTGTAGCGTTACATTAGACAAATGTAAATTAGCTTAAGCAGAGACAGTTTTGAAGGTTGCTTTTACAGTTTCACCCATGTAATGTGAAGTGGATAAGCTTTAACAGTGAGCCTTCAAACTATAGTGCCATCAACCGTACCAGTACTAATCCAGGCAGAGTGCTTTCATACCAAACTATCATTTCATGCTGTTGATTCTGTGATCTTTTTGTGTCTTCTGTGTCCATTCATTGTTTTTACCTGCTTAAAATTTTCTTTTCTTTCTCTTATCCTGCCTAATTTTCCTCTCTAGCCTGTTTCTTACTTATCTTTACTCACACCTCGTCATTTTTTCTGAGCGTTTTCTTGCATGACTTTTCCTTTTTCCCCTTTCATGTATCCCCTGAGTTTTCCCTTGCAGAGTTTTTTAACCATGTTTATGCTATTTATTTTGTCTTTATGACTTTTCCTCAACTCTCTCTCACCTATTTTTACTACAGTATAACCACCAAGTTGGAGCGTGCTCTGGAGAAGGTGGCCCCTCTGTTGAGGGAGATTTTTGTGGACTTCGCCCCCTTCTTGTCCAGGACGCTGCTGGGTAGCCATGGGCAGGAACTGCTCATAGAAGGTACAGGTGCTGTACACGGCTCCTTTATCTCTAACTGGCGTCTCTCTGTGGAGTCTCTCCATTCACTGTCCCTCACTGCAGTGTGGATGAGAGGAGAATGATTAGCGAATGAGTGAAATGATGAATGAAGGAGTGAATGTGAGCGATTGATTGACAGTGTCTTTGAGCTGGCTGCTTCACTCATTCGTCAAGCAGGTATGAAGTCAGTACTTTGCACAATTTTCAAACAGCTAGTCAGGAAATGTCAACATGTTTAGATGAGTTTATTTCTAGTTAATATTACTGATATGGAAAATCACAGATTGTACTAAATGTGATGTGCTCCTCCCTCTGCCCACCTGCTTCCTGGCGTCCTGTTTTTGTGATCCACCGTCTCTATGTTGATCTCTGCCTCTCCCCACTTCCTCCTCCTCATTCTCCTCTCCCTCCCTTTCTTTTCCCTTCTCTCTCTCGCTGTACTGTTTGTTCTTGTCTTCTCTGTGGCATGCTTTTTATAACCTCGACTACGATGACTGTATACAGCAGTAAAAAACCACTGACACTACAGTGTCATCTTTGATGGTATTTCTATGTCTTGCGGCAATGTGGTGTGTCAGAGAGAAGCAAAGAGAGGCTCCTGACTGTGCTGTATGTCTCTGCTACAGGTTTGGTGTGCATGAAGTCTAGTACTTCTGTGGTGGAGCTGGTAATGCTGCTCTGTTCTCAGGTTTGTAGAGCTTCACCTTTTCTCACTGTCGCTATTTGTCCATGTCATCTCTACTCTACATGCAGTTCACCCAATGCTGTGCTCAAAAGCTCAGATACTTGTCACAAATTTCCACTCAACAAAGATATACATATACAGAAAAAAATATTAGACCACCCTATGTTTTGTTCAATTTCTAATTCAGGTACATTTGTTTGGACAGATATAATAATGATAGCATCAAAAATAGCTTATAAGTTTAATTTCAGAGCTGATATCTATCCATTTTTGATGGTTTTCTTGATAATAACCAAAATCGCATAAGTTCTTACATTAATAGCTATGACATTGTACTGACAAAAACAGTGCTTTTATTTATTCCATGTTTTACTTTCCGTTTTAGTCACATGATACACAAAGGACTTAATACTTGATTGCATGACTACTGTTTTTGATGACTTTTGATGTCTAATCATTTTTTCCAAGACCGTATATCTCTTTCATTTGTTAAACCGATAATAATCAGTTGCTCTGGCAGAATTAACTATGTCATCACCGCATTGCAGATGTAATACAATATCACATCTGCACTCACATCTTAGTATCCCACCTGCCCTCATTATATAAGTCATTGTCTGTATTAATCCCATGTCCGTAAACTTCTCTGGTACTCGAGAGGACAAAATTATACCATAGAGGTATCAAAGCCGCACTTTGGATCACTTATTGAACTAAAACTCAAAGCCACACTCAAAACAAACACATGAATTAGGTACTTACCACTAGTGCGCCTTCTTCTGGTAGTATGGGTTTTCAAGTATTCTTCTGCATCTTTTTATTCTCTCAGTTTTTTTTCTTTTCTTCTGACTTTTCTGTGTTTTGTTGGACTCTGGGTACTAAAAACACTCTTGTCCTTGAATGAGCTCTTCATTTCATTCCCTTGTCCTCTTCTTTTTCCATCATTTATCCTCATGCTTATTTTCTCAGTTATTCCTCTCTGTGTAGAACTACCCTCAGATACGTCTGTTTTTCGGGTCTGTTTTAACTCAAATGTTTCAGCGACTACTGCTTTCATCTTCTACCACTCATCATACTGCCCTCCCCTCTCATCACACCATTTCCTCTCACTCCCTACTTTGCTGGCTGGATGCTCGTCAGCATGTATAGTATTACCCCTGGCTCCGGCCTTGTCTGCCATTAGAGGCCCGGGAGAGCAAATCCTATCCCAAATATCGATCCTCTGGATGGGGGGATGGAATAGGAGACTCTCTCATGTGTCCCTCGCAGCCTTAAGAGCCAGTGGAGCTAATGGAGCTCTGATAGTTCAGGACGCATCCAGCAATCACATGCACTCACACAGAGGCTTTTTCATTGACACTCAGAAAGCTTTTAAGATGTTTCTGTATTTTGATCTGTACTTTGAGTATTTTTTGTACTGGTGTACTATTACATACTGTTGGTAAATCATGGAAGTACATCCATTTTCTAGAATTATAGTTTGTTTTTTTTGCTAATCTTTGTGTGCACTGATGCTTTTCAAAGGCTGATTAACACTGTAACAGATCACACTCTTAACTTGCAGTGTAGTGTATTATTAATGTTTTTGTATTCTATATATTTAGGAGTGGCAGAACTCAATTCAGAAGAACGCTGGACTGGCCTTCATTGAACTCATCAATGAGGGAAGGTAATCCTTCGTAATGATTAATCACTACCAAAAATATTCTCTTTGATTTGTGCTTTAGCAGCATTAATGTTATCAATACTTGATAATTAATGAGTGTGTTAGAGCCCTAATGTGAACTTTACTAGGATGCAGTACCTGTGCAGTGCCATGAGTGTTTAGTAAGAGGACTAACCATTAAAACACAATTGGGTGTATATATGGTTGGTAACACTTTATATTAAGACTTACATATTTACCATTAATTAGCTGCTTACTAACATCTATATTAGTAGCGTACTAGCTAGTTATTAGTCATTATAAATCATGATTTATTCTACAAGACCTTATTCTACCCTTACTAGACCCTTAACTAAGAATTTTTCCTATATAAGGTCATAATAACAGTTTATTCATTGTTAATAATTAAGTTGTTGCATGTTAAGTATGATCTCAATATGCTTTACTTAGTATGGAGCTTATAAGTGGTAGTGCCACAGGAACAGTTATATATTCCTAATGATACTTCCAAAGGTGGTCTGTTCATATGTAATGGAACTCAAAACTACAAATATTGAGACCATGATTTATATACAACCTATTTAGTAATTATGACTAAGGTAATTAGATAATTATAAAATGCTTATATAAGGGAAATTCATAGTTAAGGGTCTAGTAAGGGTAGAACAAGGTTTTGTAGAATAAGGTATTAATTAATGGTAAAGGTATTAATTATAATGGCTAACAAATAGGTAATGGTGAATATGTATGTCTTAATATAATGCATTACCATCTGTTTTGTGCTGTTTGGTGTATGATGAAGAAAAAGATTTACCATATGACAAAATATGATTTTTAATATAATCAAATAAATTTGGTTGAATATACTGTATAAAAAGTAAACTATATCTTTGACCAGTTTTATAATCTGTTAGAACTTGCTGTATTGAAAAACCATGCTGCACATTTTATAACGGCTAATACTAAAGCCAAGTCTCCGTTTCAGACTTCTGTGCCATGCTATGAAAGATCATATTGTGCGTGTTGCCAATGAAGCAGAGTTCATCCTGAACAGACAGAGGGCTGAGGATGTGCACAAACATGCTGAATTTGAGGTACAATCACTGCACTAGTTTTTCTTGCCCTAATGTACAAATATTTAACATGAGTGACGGCTACACTAATGTTTGCTGCTTTACAAAAAATGTCTTATCCATAACCTGTTTGAACTCGACATAGAAACAGACTGTATAGTAACCGTTTATTGCTGTGATCCCGTCACTTCCTGGTTTACTAGTTCAGTGTTTCTCCTCTCTCCTCCAGTCTAACTGTGCCCAGTATGCCGCGGACCGCAGGGAGGAGGAGAAAATGTGTGATCACCTCATCAGTGCAGCTAAGCACAGGGATCATGTGACAGCGAACCAGCTGAAACAGAAGATCCTTAACATCCTCACCAATAAGCATGGAGCATGGGGAACAATGTCACAGAGGTGAGCGGGCAATGGGAGGAACAGTGTATGAAATTATACTCTGGAACATTTGTGGATGACCTTTAAGCCAGGATATTGTGATTGGATACATGACACTGTTTGAATGCTAACATTAAACCCTTCTGTCTAATGAAGGAAATGGCATCAGTGTAAGATATGTGACTGTTGATTCAGAAGCCAGTGTTCCATAGCATTGTTAGATAATTGCTACTAGCTCAGTTACATGATAAATACATTAAGAAAGTGACATTTTGTTAGGGTCACAAGATAGAAACTGTTATTGATGCCATCAGTTATCATATATTGGAAAAAGACACTTAGAGAACACAAATACAGGGTTCCTGCAGGGTCTTAAAAAGTCTTAAAAGTCTTGAAATTACAAATCTGCATTTCATACCTTAAAATGGTCTTTAAAAGGTATTACATTTGATATGGTAGGTCTTAAGTTATGTTGCCATGAACTTGTTGCATAAACACTAGTTGACTCAGTTCAACCCATTCTAACATGATCATTTATACTGAAATTAGGAATCAGTTATTGATCACTTTGTGAGAAATGAGGACAGAACATTAAATTCTGCATACTGTGTATACTGTATGTAATATTTAGTCTCTGCTGATGTTAATAAATACATTTTTCTATATTCTAAGGGTAACAAATTTTTGCCAGTATGGCTGTCAAATAGGCGATGAAAGGGTTATTTAATTCTGTTCTTAGTCTTAAAAAGGTGTTAAAAAGTCTTAAATTTAACCTGTAGAAACCTGTAGGAACCCTGCAAATAGTACATTAATTCATATAAAACTATAGTAGTTGACACTGTTGCACACAGTAAATTATGGCCTGTTACGCAGATCTGTCTTCAGGCTGACTGCTTCTCCAAGGACATGTGATTTACACTAGGACATGTGACATCTGAGGCCTGTCACTCTCATGTCACTACGGATAGAGTAAACTGTGTACTATAACCTGCAGGCTGTAAACAAACCTCATGTCCATCCACATAAAAAAGCCTAATAGATCAGTGGTATCTAAAGTGCCCTTCAAGTTTGTTAGAGTAGCATATTTAATTTGCACTTATCTTACTGTTGTTACATTTCTGTATTTTATTACACCTCTTTTCTGACTAGTGCACTCCAACCAGTTCTGTCTTTTCTTGACGTGTTTGTCAACTTTTGTTCACCTGTCCTCATATGATCCAGTGAAATAGGAACACAAATGGCCTTCTGGTTTTCTCTCACTGCTGTAAATTGATTTGTCCTTTCTTTTCCCCTTCTCTGTCCTCAGCCAATTACATGACTTCTGGCGTCTAGACTACTGGGAGGACGACCTCAGGAGGAGACGGAGATTTGTGCGAAATGCCTTTGGATCAACTCATGCTGACGTGTCACTCAAAGCTCTTGAAGACTACGGTCAGTAAGATATTACATAAAAACCCTAGACCATTTGTCCTCGACCCATGCTACATTTTCATGCTTTTACCATGTTTTCACATCTCTTTTGCATGTTCCCTCAAATACAGGTACAGAAGAAGAGGAGGACGGCCTTAAGTCAAAGAAAACTTTCCGCAGCCAGTCTGTCGTCACACAAAACCCAGAGGCGGAGTTAATGCTGGAGGGAGATGATGATGCTGTCAGTCTGCTGCAGGAAAAAGAGATCGATAACCTGGCTGGTATGATGCACACACATGCACACATTAAGACAAACAGAGGACGCAGTAATATGCCTCAACAGTTAACTTTCTATGGCTCTTGTTTCTAGTACGTTTCCGTCCAAGACTTTTTACATCCAGAGGCAAGTTGGTTATTTCGACATTCTGCCGATGCACTAACCATCCTGCTGATTTATCCGCCCACGAGAAGATGCAAACATCTTTGACTAAAAACTGGCGCTGATGCAAATCAAAGCAGATTCCCCATTTAAGCCTGATTGACTCTAAAATAATGAAAGTAGACAAAGCGAATCAGTCGTAACTAACAGGAATTAACCCCAGTATATTACTGTATATGTCATCCTTTTTACTTCTGTTTTACACTGAGATTGTACTTCATCAGTGTCTGATTCACAGATACTTCGTGTCATGACCTTATAATGGGTTATACTGTTGATCTGTCCCTCCAGGCCCCGTGGTCCTGAGTACTCCAGCCCAGTTGGTAGCTCCAGTGGTGGTCGCTCGAGGCACGTTGTCCATCACGACGACTGAGATCTACTTTGAGGTGGATGAAGAGGATCCTACATTCAAGAAAACTGATGCTAAAGTAAGAACAATATGTTTGTATTTTATTTTTTATTTTAGTGAATTGGTTTATTCAATAGGGACCATGCATATTTATGAACATTGTTGTATAAAAAAATACACTTCTGTAAATATGCCAGAATCAGTAAAAATAACTACTTTTCATCTGCAGTCCCTAAACAGGTGACAAGGCAAGACATAAAACAGCCAACATTGATACAGCACTTGTTCACTGTCAATTAAAAAATAAAAAATACACATAATTATGATATAGCAGGGCTCTACTTTCTCAATGGTGCGACTAAAACAAATTTGTGGTCACACCAGTGCGACCAGCCTTGCAAGGGTTAAAAAAAAAAAGTCTCTGCAACTCTGAAAGTCTCCCTGTGGCGCAACGGCAGACATACATTGTGCCCCTACTGTGGTCTAAACCAATCAGAGATAGTGAAGGGCGGGACATCCTCTGTGATTGACAGTAGTCCACATGTTCCTGTATGTGTGTGTGTGTCTTTAAAATGTGGATGCTGCTGCCGACAGAGAGATGTTTAACAGGTCCATCAGTGGATGGAGCTGTGGATGATGAGAGGATGAAAAGACCCACTAACAAGTTATTTGTTAAAAATGTTAAGTTAAGACCTGATCCACTCAAAAATCTGACCCAATGCTCTGACACAGAGCTGTCACCCACCGTGGTCCAGAGAGGGCATCAGATAATGGGTCACATAGGATGGACTTTGAGCCAGAATCACTGACATTAAAAGGGGATTTATCCAGACATGTCCTCTTTTAATGTCCTGTCTGTATCGTCTGGCAGTTTTTATAAATTAGACAACATGTCCAGTTGTTTTTCACAGGAAAAACTCTTTAAATGCATGTGCATTGGCGCAATCGCAGTTTCCATGGTCGTCACTGTCACTGTTCATTTAATCGGAAAACTTCCAGATCCAACTGGAAGAACAGACTTCGAAGTGGGATGGATGGACCTGAACATAGATCATAGTATTAGAGCAGGGGTGGGAAACATGCGGCGTGGACCAAAACTGGACCACCAAAGGGTCCACTCTGACCCATGGTCTGAATTTACAACATACAAAAATTAGACTGAAATTATTTATTATTCAGGTGTCATATTGGTGTTAGTTCAGGGGCCACATATAGACCAATATATAATATCGAAATAATAACATAATAACCTAGAAAAAATGACCGTTTTTGGTTTAATGTAAAATAATAATAATAAGATAACAATTATATTATGCCTACAAAGAATGCAAAAAATAGCATGAAGTTATGAAAATAATTACATTAACAAACTACACTTTAACAATTAAATGTGAATAAGTTGAATAAATATGAACAACCTCAAATGTCTAAAGAAAATATACGATAATAAGGTCAACTTTAACAATATTCTGCCTGTTACTAAATGTTTTGTGCCTTTGTAGATCTGATCCATAACACACATGTATAAATAAGTTGCCTTACTCAGTAAAGACCTACAAAAATTTAATTTGTTCTTTTGTTTTTGTGTGTTATTCCTAAGACCCACGTAAAACAAAACCTGATCTGTTCAGATTTTGAAAGTAGAAGTAGTCCTGAAACAAAGGACACAAGTACATACACTCATAGTAGCTTTTACGACCCTTCTACAGGTCGAATAATACAAGGATTCCAAGTAGCCCTTTTCACTGAAATATTTCTCCAGGTATATAGGTGGAGCTGAGTGTCCTCTGTTTAGGAAATCAAAATATGGTGAACTTTTAATCTAGATTTTCAAGTCAATATTGCCTATATGGACAGTACTTTTAAAAAGTAAACCTGTAAAACTGTGGTGTTAAATGGGATATGGTTGAAAATTTGGGTGCACCTAACTTTTGTGCTGGTGCGCCTAACTTTTTTTTCTAGGTGCACCAGTGCAACCAGTGCAAAAGGTTAGTCTAGAACCCTGTATAGGCATCAAAACAAACAAAGAGATAAACAAATACAGTTGTGTAAAAAATGATTAGACCATCAAAAGTCATCAGAAACAAAGGTAATACAATCAAGTACTAACTCCTGTGTGTATCATGTGATTAAAACAGACAGAAAACATGGAATGAGTAAATACATGGAATGAGTAAATGCACTTTTTGTCAGTACAATGTCATAGATATTGATGTAAGAACTTATGTGATTTTGGTTATTATCAAGAAAACCATGGAAACTGGATAGATATCAGCTCTGAAATTAAACTCTTATGAGCTATTTTTGTTGTTATTAGATTCATTCGAACAAATGTACCTTCAGTTGTACCAGGCATTAAAATGAACAAGAACTTGAAGAAAACATAGGGTGGTCTGATATTCTTTTCCATGATTGTAGACATAGTATGATCACACGGGCATTAGCCTATTCATTCACCTCTAAACTTACATCCAATTTAACAGAGAAAGTGTTTGGGTGATGAATTGTATGTCAATTAAAAGTAAGTGCATCTCTGGTTTTCTAGCAGCCACTGTTGTTTTTTTGTGCAGCTCAAACATTTTTAAAAAATGGTTTTACTTGGCTTGAACTGCTTCATGTTTACTTAATCTGGACGCGTTTCAATTCAGTTGCTTCAACCAACATTTTAAAACTCCTTTACTTTACAGTGGTAATGTTTTTCACTCTGTCCTTAACAGGTGCTTGCCTACTCAGAGGGTCTACATGGCAAATGGATGTTCAGTGAGATCCGAGCTGTGTTCTCCAGACGTTATCTGCTGCAGAACACCGGACTAGAGGTCTTCATGGCCAACAGAAGTAAGACTGCACATTTACTGTCATAATTATGCTCTTCCTTCATTGATTTCTCTATCTACATAGTCACTAGTATATAATTTTAAACAAACTGCTTATAATAAAACCAGTTCTCACTTATGCAAGCATTTTTCATCTCAAATTGGTCCTATTTTTTTATTTATTTATTTTTTTTTGCTTTTATCCCCATAGGACCAATTTAAAGAAAGTTCTTTTTGTGCATAATCACAAAAAAACTACAATACTTAAAAGGTGCAACTGTGAAATTGCAAATCAAAGTGAGGTTATGATCAGGCTGCTGATTAAATGTAATATTAAATGAAAACATTATCACAATTAGAACATTCTGAATTTGTGTTTGCATAGCAGCACGAATAGAGTAGATTTAAGTGCATCTTGAGTGGAGATCTTTATTTCCATTCATTGTAGTAGTTGGTTACCTGTGCTGTTAGTGCAGTAATGAACTTTAGTCGACTATAACGACAAAAGTACTGGAACACATCACACCTACTACTTGTGAGCCTTCTGACTGATCTTCAATATTATCATGAAGAAAATACTGATTCCTGTTTGTATTAATATATAATTATGATCAATGAATGGAAGAATGAATTGTTTATTTTTAGTTTGTACATTGATTATTCACTTTGTCATTTGCACCAAAAAAAGAATAGGCTAGATGCAAAAGTGTATTTTTTTTTGTCTATCCTTTTCACTTGATGCACTACTTACATTAAATTAAATGTGTACTAAATGGTCAGTGTCAAGTCAATATTTCTTTTATGCATACAGGATGATTTTTCCTCCTGAGGGAGAGTTGGAGGAACAAGATGGTTATTATTTATGGTAGAATGTGACATATATTTGAGAAATCCAGATGTAGAATATTGCAAACAATTATACTGCTTTAAAAAAATTGACATTGAGTAAAATTATGTAAAAACAAGCTTAACTCAGTCAAAACAACCATAAACATTTTGCAGGCATAGGTGACAATATAAACAAAACTATTCCTAAAGATTAAAATAAAAACATTTATTACAATAACATTTTGTGCAATATAAAACATATTATGAGCTGTGTCATCATCATTTTATAACCCCAGCCATGTTAGCAATGAAACACCTGAGCTCAGAATGTCCACATACTTTTGTCTATATAGTGTGTCTGTACTTCTGTTGGAGTAATGAAAGCTTTTACTGGCAGAATATGTCCCATTTTGTTTTTGGACACCCCATTCATTTGTGATTTATTACATTAAGAATCACTCTGAAGTCATTGAAGTCTTCCAAGTATAGTTCCATTCTCCAAACCCATATGCCTTCTTCTGCACATGCTCTGTTCCATCAAGATCAAAACTGAACGTTTCAACAACATAATTAAACACATCCAGGGAAGACATGTTGAAACTGTCCAGAATTTAGCTTTCTCTTTTCATGTTAACAATAATAATAATAAAAAAATAAATCTATCAGATGTCTATCAGATGCAACCACACCTTTTGAAACAAAAAAAGCACATTCTTCCACAAGTATTTCATGATAATATTAGAGACGGTGTAAAATTTTAAGGGTGTCTGAAAACTTTATTCCACTTCTGTATAAAGTACAAAGTGTTACGTAGAGACTTTCATGTATCTACATGTCAGTTTGATGTGATGTGTAAATGTATCTGATCTTTTTATTTCTGCAGCGTCTGTGATGTTTAACTTCCCTGATCAAGCTACAGTGAAAAGGGTGGTGTACAGTCTCCCCAGGGTAGGGGTAGGAACGAGCTATGGTCTGCCACAGGCCAGGTACGTGCAGCACATGGACGTACAGATCGACACGTCTGCGCGTTTGACAGACGATCTAACGACGTTTTGATACGTGTGTTTTAGGCGGATTTCTCTGGCGACCCCTCGTCAGCTGTTCAAGTCGTCCAACATGACACAGCGCTGGCAGAGGAGGGAGATCTCCAACTTTGAGTACCTCATGTTCCTCAACACTATTGCAGGTAAATGAACACCTTCCGCTCATTTACTTGATGAACCTTGTAAATGAGCCACAGTAATACGTTTTTCTCTCCTCTGAGTGGAACTGTTAAGCATGTATATCCTTGGTGCTACTTGCTTCATTTCAGCGTCTTTCGTCTGTGTTATATTGACGTTTTATGACTTGCTGTCGTGAGGACGTCAGTAACGTGACCTTACTTGGCTGCTCTGACAGTTCTTTTGTGCTGTGTTGTTCAAAAATAACTGCAAAGTCGTTCCTGGGCAGAGAAAATGCAGACTCGCCTTGTTTTGTGTTTCTGCCCATACACTTGAATAACGGAGGCGATTTATAAAGAGGCTTTGTTGTTTATTGAAGAGAACAGATAAAGAAGAGGGAAGATTTGAATTAAGATAAATGTTTAGCAGCTACAGGACCTCTTCAGCTGCAACTTGCATTAAGAAAAAATCTGTTCTTGTATAGAGTTGTTATCTTTTTATAACATCGCTGTGACTGCATACATATTGTATGCATTCACATAGAAAAATAGCTGATTGAATTAACCCTGAGTATGAAGGTGTCGTAAAACATAAATTAGTTTTGTCCTGTATCATTATGTAAATCTTTTTTTTTTTTGTGATCAACTTTTATTTATTTAACAAGATAATAGTACACGTAGCTTGTTGTACATCCGTTTGACCAGATTTACACAATATATGGAGACAGATTACATTTATGAATCTATCTTGTATATTGTGTTAAAAATGTACAAATAAGAACAAAGAAATGAACAAAAACAAAAAGAAATAAATGAATATAATAAATAACATTCCAAATAAGCAATGTCCAAAAACATTAATGTCACTCTTTTCTTTGGTGCTGTGAGTTTGACCAGTACAATTCTTCACTTGAACACTTTCAACTTTACCTGTGAGAGATCATTTAAAACACAGGTGTCAAACATGTGGCCCAGGGGCCAAAACCGGTCTGCCAAAGGTTCCATTCCGACCTATGGGATTAAGTTGCAAAATGCAAAAATCAACCTGAAGATAATAACAGTAAAGGGTGTCGAACTCAAAAATAATAGCATAATAACCATGCATAATGACTCCAAATTTTCTTCTTGGTTTAATGTGAAAAAAATACTATGTCATTATGCATGATTTTTTTTCTCTTTGATTTATTGCAAAAACATTAAAATTTGAAATATTTACATAAACTATCCATTAAGAATAAAATGACAATAACCAGAACAAATATGAATAATCTGAAATGTCAAAAAAAAAAAAAAAAAAAAATTGCGATTTTAACAATATTGTACTTGTTTTGTGCCTTGGTAGGTCTGATCTGTAATGCACATGTATAAAAAATAATACGATGAGGCGTTATATAGCTAAAATTGTACTTATTTTTTTTTCCAAAAATTTCTGTTTTTTCAGGTTATTCACATTTTTTTAGTTTGGATAGCTTGTAAAATGTAAATATTCTCATAATTTAATGCTATGTTTTGGACAAAAACATTTGGAGTCATCTTTATGTCTAGGCTATTATGCTATTATTTTACTGGCCTGGCCCACTTGAGGTCGAAATGGGCTGAATGTGGCCCCTGAAAGAAAATGAGTTTGACACCCCTGATTTAAAAGCATTGTGCCTGGTGGACAGGGTACAAGGACGTTTAATAAAGCTGATAGTTTGTGTGCATTTCTTGATGTACTGACTGATACCCATGCTTGTTTTTAAAATTTAATAAAAGATGTTTTTTTTATATATGTATGTAGAAGGAATTTTAAAATACACATCTATGCACATGCACACAAACCAAATAAAACTCTGTAAAAGGTGTTTACATCTGCTGGCATGTAGCACTTTTACAGCTTATGCTTGTAAGTCCCTCTACATTTTGTCGTCTTTTATTCAAATCACTATACAAGCTCATTTGGCATCACTCTCATCGTACACTAGCACATTAATCCATGATAATATCAGACAATGTATCTGACTAATTAGACATTTGTTCATGAGCCTAAATTTTAGTTTCAGTTTAGTTTATTTTGAATATGCAACAAAACAAAAGTAATCCTACTTAGTCCTTAGAAATAAACCGGATTGCAAGAAAACATGAAAAAACACATGCATACACATAAAAACAATGTATGACTTTTTTTGCACATTCCAAAAGGAGTGGGAGGAAGAATAGCTTATATAATTCCAGCCCTTCTTCACATGACAGTCTAGCCTTTAGCTTCCTATCAGCATCATATATGAAACATCAAATCCTTTGGATCTTTTGTAAATAGTTAACCTCACATTTACATGCACATCTATACTGACACACCAGAAAAGTAAATATATAAATACATACATACAGTTGTGGAAAAAATGATTAGACCATTGATACAAAAACTTGTACTTTGTCAGTACAGTGTCATAGATATTGATGTAAGAACTCATGTAATTTTGGTTATTATCAAGAAAACCATGGAAAATGGATAGATATCAG
>JAPTGZ010000007.1:24618653-24640595 GCA_029814645.1 Fowleria isostigma | reverse complement strand
GAAAATAACATCTATATATACAATGCACACGCACATGTATACACACACACACTCACGCTCATTTGCACTTATTAATTTATTCGGCTTGTTTCATGTGCTATCTATCTATCTATCTATCTATCTATCTATCTATCTATCTATCTATCTATCTAGCTAGCTAGCTAGCTAGCTTTGTGCTCATTTACATACCCTGACAGAATGGGTATGGGATGGTCTTGGATGTTTCAACATGACAATGACCTAAAACATAAGGTCAAGTAGACCTGTCATTGGCTACAGCAGAAAAAAGTGAAAGTTCTGGAATGTCCATCTCAGTCTCCTGACCTCAGCATCATTGATCCACTTTAGGGAGGTCTCAAACATGCAGTTCATACAAGAAAACACAAAATCTTAAAGGAACTGAAGGGAAGAATGGGGAGCTTTACCATCTGAGAAAATAAAGTGACTCATCCACAACTACCACAAGACTTGAAGCTGTCATTGATGTTAAAGGGCCGGGGCCAATACAGAGAACTAGGGTATGTAAACTTTGGATCTGGGTCATTTCTATTGTCAGTATGATTTAAAAAGAGCAAACACATTTGTTTAATGATAAATGACTTTACCCAACCACTAACCACAAGTAAAAGAAAAGTTTTTGTATTATTATTCATATTCTCTGAAAAATGGCCAAACAATCACAAATTCTGCTAGGGTATGTTAACTTATGAGCACAACTGTACATTTAAATCTTTAAAATCATTCTTCTAAATCTGAATACAAAATTATCTGTTATATGAGATTACTTTTCTGAAAAAAAAAACAAAGCAAAACAAAACTTTACATGATTATTTTTCTGATGTGAAAAGTTATTTATTTCAGAGAAATAATTCTTTGCAACCTTCTTACAGTTCCTGTTCTTACAGTGCAGATCTTTCAAAACTATTTTGTTCAAAAAAGTGTTCTGTTAAATAAAAGTCGGTATTGTGTAGACAGAGTTATAGGTAACAGTGTGATTGAAGCTACAGTATGTGGGGCTGAGCCTGCCTGTCACTGCTGAAATGTTAACATCACCAACATGTGTCTCACAACACATCTTGTTAGTCAGCAGAGCTGCTTTCACCTGAAATAATCACTGAGTCACTATCAGGAGACATCAAGGAACAAAGCAATATGCCCTCTGTTATGAACCTAGAATAATATCACATCGTCACACCGACACATAGATGCCAAGGCTTGATTTAAAAAATGAAATGAAAATGATATCTGGCCTCCACAGAGAGTCTGTATCGAAGATTAAACTTGTTTTTTGTCTCCTGCTGGCTCATTTGAAGTCTGTGGGGGTAGAATCTCCTCACACTCACAAACACACACATACACATAAAATAGCCTCTTCGCTGTTTATTGGGTGTTCTGTTGATAATGCTGTTATATCAGCTGTGACTTTGTTGTGGGGAGTTGATTGGTGGCTAATGAGAATCTGAATAGATTCTTAGATGTTAATTGCCATGAAAATGCAATAACGGTAGCTTTGTGTTTATGTGTTCACTCCAGGCTGTGCTAGACATGCATGCAACCTAAACTGTAATGACTCTTAATAGGTTTGTGGCGGGAGATTTGTCATAGCGGATGAATGAACCATTGTCTTCCAGTAAATCCGTTTGTGACTGTATCGGTGCCTACCGTGAAATATAATTTGGAATATAGATGACTGAGGATTGAAATGTGATTATGTGCCTGTGGGATGTAATTAAAGTAAATCATTGAGAGTTTACATCAAACATGGAATTAACTGTTGACTAAATCAAATAGAAAGTCATGAACAAATGACTTTTTCATAACACATTTGTCATAATAAATGCCCTATTACTGAGAATTTATATGAGCAGAAGAATGAGTCGGAAGATTCAGAAAGCAAATAACATCTGTCTACTGCTGGCAGAATGAAAACATGAAGGGCTTAAGAATAAAGAGTGTGAATAGTCTGTGAATTAGGAAACTATAGACAAAATAATTAACAGTTGAAGGACCTTAACTAAAGTCCTTCTTTAATGTTGAACATGGTGGTTTTAATACAGAACTGGATGATTAAACAATAATGATCATTACCTGGATGTATTTTATATTAGAATTATTGATCATGATATACATTTTTTGTTGTTAGTTTACATTCTCAGCTAAACACTTCTAGATGTGTCAGTGTTTTGATATTTTACTTAATTTAGGTTATGCTTAATTTTAATGTTGAAAAAATATTTCACTGTTATTATTCCTTTTAATATTTTTGCTCTCATTTTCTGAAATGTTCTCCTGCTTAGTGTTTGTTACAGTATGACATTCACCCTGTAAAACCTGACCCATTAAAAACTAGCCACAAAATTCAAATTTCCTGGAATTAAAATGTTTATTAGCTCTTTTAATGTAATCTAAACAAAAATGTTTGCCAAATTGTTTTGGTTGATATAATTTTTTGTATCTCATTTGATATGTTAGGCATTTTGGGCAACTTTTTTGCTACAACAATGTTAGCTTTAGATACAAAACAAATTTTATTTTATTTTATTTTACAAATCAAAATAAGAAATGCCAGCTTGTCTTACAACTATGATGGTAAAGTTCCTTTTTTTTAGAACAACAAACAAATTTTAACAACAGTGGCTGCAATGACTGTGTTTCCATCTCACATCTCAGAATATACAAAAACAGAATCATGTCACATTTTTCTTTTCCAGTCCAATCCTTGTCCATTCTCCAAATCTAAACTTCTTGTCCAGTTTAGTGATAGATCCCCGCCCCACTATTTGAGAAACACTGCAATAACGTGACAGTGGCTGTTTCAGATGGAGTCAGATCTGCACTATTTCAAATGTAATCTCTAATTCCATCTTTCTTCTCCCTGCTTCTCCTCTGTAATCCCCCTATATACATCCTCTTGTGAAGTGACTCTGCAAGGTTTCATTATAGTTACTGATAGCCAGATTAAGTATAGAAACACCCCGCGCCGCCGTTCAGGGAGTAGACAGGCATGCACACTCGTATCGACATACACCAATGAGCATGCACGGAAACACACCCTGACACTAACAGACCCCTGTGTGTTCTTCATCAGTCTCCTGGGGTTTGGTGTATAGGCCTCCTCACCTGCGCTCCAGGAAGGGAAACAATGTGCAGAGCAGGGCGGTGTGTTTTCTGTGAAACCGTGAGTCTCCTTGGACATCTTTGCGGGTGTCTTTAATCAAGACATTAGGAAGCTCACACTGGGAGGAATGTGTTTGAAAGCCCTGGTGGGAAAAGAAAAGACTTTGCTCTAATAAAAGACTCAGAATCCCGCTAAGTGAACTCATCTGTGCTTATCTTTGTCTCCAGGTGATGTGTCTGCAAGACTTTTTTGGCGATGAGGATATTTTTGTGGCATGTGGACCGGAGAAGTTCCGCTACCAAGACGACTTGATGCTGGATGAGAGTGGTGAGGCCATCATTAGTTCCTCTGACATTTTCATGCTGACATTTCACATTTGGCTGTGCTGTCTGCCCCTGTATTATTTTTTTCTTCAATTTCTTTATGTCTGTAACAAAAAAAGGAATGAAACGCTTTTAGTTACAGGCTATCAGTAAGGTCCAGGCAGTTTGACATTTAATGCACTGAGAGAATGACATGATTTTACACAATTGAGTTTCAGAATATAATGTACTATCTGGGCTCCAGTATGGAAACGAATAGAGCAAGATATTATGAATGAATTAATTAATGAATATTTCTTATTTCGGTTAAGTACAAAACACATAATATAAAGAACATACAGCTGATACAATTAATAACCAAAAAAGGAAGAAGTGGAGGCCTTATTCTTATTTATGCTTCTCCTACTCCCATCCTTTGAATTACCTAAAACTACCACAAATAAAACATTAACACAAATTAATCTTCATTCCATTTCTTAAGTCATATACAGACCTTTATAGTCCTTCAGAATTTGATAAAGTAAAGCTTTTTTAAAACTCAATGAGCTGCACAAATAAATTCCATCTATCATTCAGTTGATTCCATAATTTGACACCAATAACAGAAACACTGATATTTAATATTTATATTTATATTTAATTTATGTGTTTCAAACACAAACAACCATCTTAATTATAATTCCCTTCACTTATCTTAAAAAAAAAATTAATACAGACAGGAAAAATTTTGTTCTTAACAAGAAAAAACAATTTCCATTGTTTTAAAATGAACAATAGACCACTTCGGAGTCGACATCACAGACACTCTGGTGGCAGAAAAGCACTGTATATCAATAAAAATAAATGGACAAATTGAAGAGAATTGTACGGTGGCCCAGAAGGGAAGCCCAAAAACGTATCCACTATAAGAAAAAAAGAGATTGTCATTAATTTTAAAAGAAGTATCTAAAAAATAAATGTACCCCTTAGATGAAAATAAACTTGAATGGAAAAAAGAAGGGCAATCGCCCAAAGAAGTATTGACTAAAAGAAAAAAAAAGAGATTGGTGAGAATAGGTAGAAAAGTTGTTGTTCTGCTGTAGGTTATCAGAATAGAAATGCTAAAAAAAAAAATCAGCCTTCACTTTTACAGAATGTTGTTGTTAAAGACGACCTTTGAGTCAAAACGTAGATGCTTAATGTTGAATCCATTAAATGGAACCGCAGTAAAAATGACTGAACCAGTAATGATTTAAACTGTTTTAATGACATTAAACAACACTTCCCATCCATGCAGGTGCAGCTGTCTGTCAGTATAGAGCTTGTCCACTGGTCCATGATCACATACGTCTGTAAAACTGTGTTTATGTCCATGTCTCTAACTCGGCAGCATGTAGGTCCAACACCAAAACCACCACAGTGTTATAGTGTATATTCAACCTGTTGTGTGGTCTATGTGCTCTTAAACTGAAGGGTCAGACAGGATGTTCACTCATAAAAACTGACATGGGCTCAGCGAGTACCGGTTCAACAGTACAGATGGCTGTATATATGAATTTTCTCCCGTGGATTGTACAAGTTACTATGGTATTCTGCTGTTAAAATGTCCAGTGTAACACTCGGTATTTAACATTTTGGACATGACCGCAAAGTACTCAGTTCTAGAATGGATGATTTGTCTGCCTTTAGTGTAAATGCTGGGTTTTCCATCCACATGTAAACACATGTCTGTCCACACCTCTGTTCATTCCGTTGGCTACGTGACCCACTGAGCAGGTTTTACGTCAAGCCATGCTCCCCATCGAGTTGAGCTCACACCAGCGGATGGATCAGGAAACGTCACCCCACTGATGATGGTCAACTTACTTTTGTAGTATTGTAAAGCGCTTTGAGTGCCATTAATGTGTAGAAAAGCGCTATATAAGTACAGACCATTTACCATTTAGACACCTTGTCTCTCATTGACAAACCATTAAAGTAATCGTAGAAGGCCTCTGTATCTTCCATTACTCGGTTTCTCTCCTGATTTTCGTACTTCTGACACCAGCTTCCATGTACCGTTGACACCACAACTTTCACTTTCTGACACCAGTTAGGCCCCGCCCACAAAACATCATCACTGTTTACCCACATCAAAATGGTCTATATCTGGAAATTTTAAGATACCAGATCCTACAAAAAGTGGATTACTTGATTGAAGACAACCATTTTTATTTATATTCTAATTTTTTTTTTGTTTAATTACAGAGTCTATGTTGGTTTTATACACATTGCCCCAAATTTCCACACCATATGACATATATGGGATTACAAGTGAACAATACAGTATGTAGAAGCATTTCTTAGTCAACAAATCTATAGTTATATAAAGAATTACAATTATCAATAAATAAATTATTGTCCTCAAGAAGTAAAATAACTTTATTTCCCAGTATACAACACGGCTGCTCTTCCGGTCAATTGTCATGGGCATAGTAATGTAATTGTAAGGCTGTTGTATTCCAGAATTAATATCTCTCAAAATATTGGTCTTAGCAACTTGGGGCTATTCCTCAACCGTAGGTGCCAAATGAGCCAGTTAAAAACATCTCAAATTCTTAGAACTGTGCAGATACACTCACACAGACGAGACCTTCCAGTATTATGACATAGATGGTATATCAAATTAAAATTATTGTTACCACCATGTTAGCGATCAGCGAAGCAAAGAGGAGTCATAAGGAGAGGAGTTTTAAGGTGTCACTTGACTGTGCTATGTCAATGAATATTCTTAAAAGAGTCTGCCTTGGTGTTCATTGTTGTTTTCTGAATGCACCTCAGAATTATATTCATTTAATTTAATTTCATTTAATTTGATTTAATTTCATTTCATTTGATTTCATTTGATTTGATTTGATTTGATTTCATTTCAAACAAACTAAAACTTTTATGTGTACAATTAACTAATAACAAAGCAAAAACATTAATAAATACAGGTGATTAACACAATATAGAAATTGCCATGTACACTAGTAATAACAAAATAAATTCAATATTTACTACTCAAAAAGAAATGGGAAAACTTCCCACCTACCGCTCATTTATACAACATAACACATTACTTTTGCTTCCTTAATGATAGTTACATCTGTACAGAGTTCTAATAATGTAAATAACAGATAGTAAACAGATTCGGAAAACTGATCTATATTACACATAGTAACTATCTAATTGATAATCTGTGTAACATAATATATTTCAACAATAATTTTATATCAACAATATAGATATACCAGAATCATCTGTTCATCTGAGATTTCTTGAAGACTCTTCCCCCGGTGCTTTTAAAAATTGGACAAATATTCTTTACCACTAGGAGAAGTAAAGTGCACAGTTTGATGGCTGACTTAAATACAGTAACAAAGTCCTAATACTGTACTTCATTACTCCCCACCTCTGCTGTTAAGTCCAAGTAGTTTACCACATCTAATAGTTAAAAGCTGTAGAAAAACATGCTATCTGTGGATATAAGATACTGTAGTGTACTTATCTTGTTAATTTATTGTAATTATGTGCATATTTGTCACATCACACTGCCTTTCTTTGTGTATCTCACCTCAGAATATGTCTTTCTCCCCTCAGACTTATATATATATATATATATATATCTATTTTCTTGTTTACCATCTTTCACTGTGTCCTTTTCACCCATTTGTCATCTTTTCGGTTGCACAGCACCCCTTGTCCTCCCTGTATGACACATCCCACTGGTTCATGAGGATTGTGTAGGCTGTCCACTTCATTATACTCCGTTGCCTCTTGCCACTCTTCCTCCTCTGCGCTCTCTGCTTTTCTTTTCAAAGAACGGGTCCACTGCTCTTAAGCCATTGGACCTATTGTACCATAGCTCCTCTTCCCTGCTTTTCCCTGCACCGCGGTCCTCTGAGGATAAGTCGGCACTTCTGTCCTCACTTCACCCATTTGTCTTTGGCTGTCTGACTCCCCCTCCTGTTCTGCTGCGCGAAGACTCCTGCCATTTAGCGCTCATCTGTATTCTCATCCTCTCATCTCCCATGAATGAGTGTGCACTGCCTTTTGTTCTAAGGTTTATTAAATTCATTTGTCTCCTCTGTATCCTTTCATCCATTAAATACTGTCCTTCCCACCTGGGTCATCACCCTCCACCTCCACCCCTTCTTTTGTCTCTTTTATATTTTTTTCCTCTTTTCCCCACTGCTAGCTAATTATTTGCAAGATATGATGGCAAGCTTGTTCCATTAGTCACTTTTTCTTTGTCAGCCCTCTCCTACCTGGAGGAGGAAATACAACAAGGCATTTAAAGACCATAATTTCATTTTCATTATTTTCTGATGGGATTTTTCATCAGTGCTTCATCACACCAGTTCTTCAATGATCTCTTGATGTAAAATTCCCCTTAAGTGTCACCACTTTATCCTCTGCATTTAACCCATCCCTACACTCACAAATAAACACGGCATGTAATTTAATCCTATTTCTAACATGAGTTTACTGTATCAACCCAGAAAGACCAAAAGCATCTACTGATCTAAACTGTTTAATAACTGCTGATCCACCAATCCTATCAATACATGTAAATAATTTGTGTAAAATATATCTGTCGTCTTTTCATGATAATCAGATATGACCCACTTTGATGTTTGTAGTTACCATGGAAACACTGCTGTCTTCTACAACATTGATTCACTAGTAGAACTCATGGAGTTGGATCAATGACAGCGAATGGACACATTTGTTTTATGTTCAGCTATTGACATCATCACTGAAAAAGTCAGTTTTTCTTGAGTTTTCTCTGTTTTGGATATGGGTGCTTCTATGAAACTGGCCCTAAAAACAGGACATGGGGACCAAAAATTCAAACCAGATGTAGACTAATGTTATGAAACAAATTTGGAAGCACTTTGGATCTATTTTAAAAATTTACTGAGATAAAAGATACACTATATTTCAGATTAAACACATTTTAATATTTTTTAAAAATATTTTTATACAAAAATCTGTATGTAACATGGTTAAAAGGACACAAAATTTACATGCTACTATTTTTTTTTAAGATTTTTTATTCTCTCCCAGGTACATTTTGGGAATCAAACAAATTATAAAATAAGATATGCCTTTATTAGTCCCACAAGGAGAAATTCTGCTGTTGAAAAATTATTGGCAATTTAAATGTGTTTAAATGCACAGGTTTCTCATGTGATGCAAGTGGACACAATGGGTTACATGCAAAACCCAAAAAACAAACGAGACTAAATTTAGTGAGAAACCCACATGTCTAGTTAGAAAAACCACTAGGATTGACACATTTAATACAGTGTCTTTATTTTAAGCACTATATAAAACCATTTACAGACAATTTTTCCAGGTAAAATACATTGACACCAAGGTTGTTTTGGTTTTTTTTTTTCACGTCTGAATTTTGGTCCTATTTTTGGCCCCAATATTTTATTACAAATTCATTCATTTTGGCTCAGAGCAAGAGTATATATTATTTTCCATTTATCTGAGGTGATCATTAGGTACATTCCGAGGGGGAGGGGGGAAAGTCTAAATGTATCTTTTATTACTGGGTCTAAAAAAGCTGGCAAACTGCCAGATACCAAATAAACCCAATTTCTTAGAAGCACCCACATAACAACCTTCAACGTCAATCTGAGCTTTAATGCAGATTTACATAGTCAGTAAATTTAATATTGAAAAAAAATTTGCAAAATACAGACAATAATATTACAATAAATGGTGATAAATCATGTATTAAAGGTTAACTAGAGAGAAAAAAAATCATTTGGGAACAACCGCAAAAGTCACACTGGGTCTTTATGGGTTAAGTTTTTGTTAAATGAGAAATTCTGATTCAGTTCAAGTAGAATTGAAGTCAGATGAACTAAATCAACTTTGATCCAAGGCTACTCCAGGGACCAGATCTAAGCCGACAGATAAAAGAAGTGATAAGCATACATGTCTTTGCTGGCAGGGAAAAAACTATGGTATCATAAATATAGGGGAGGTCTAGCTCTGACTGGGTGATAGTACTAACTACTGAACCACTATACCACTGATATATGTCAAATATGTATAGAAAAAAATTTAAATAATAATCAAATATAAAGGTTTTGATACAAGACTGTAGCTCGAACATGTATTTGTCTCCTCAGAAATATGGCATGTCATAGAGCCTGAAGATACAGGTGGGGCATTTTTTCAAAGCCACAGTTTGGTTCAGGTCACATGTTTAAATCATGGTCTAGATCAGTGGTTCTCAGCTGGTCTGGCCTTATGACTCACATTTTTACAGGTTCATCATGTTCTGACCCACTTTCATAGAATTCAACCCAAGCAAAAATAGGGTTAGGGAAAGGACATGTTCAGTGTCCTTGTGGGCTTAAAAAAAACAGCAAAAATATGCACGTACTTTTACCACATGCATTCAGAGCAGTGAGAATTATAACTTCAACTTAGAAAAACCAGGTATCACACACACCACATAAATTTTAATATCTTTTATTATCAGTATGTGTAAATCCATATTCAACACATTCAAGACTTTAGGCATAAAAATCTATAATATCAATAAACCTGTCATCTTTCAGTCAAATGATTCATCACTATAGTAAATGCGGATACTGCATGTGTTTGATGCATGCTGTCACAATAAAAGTATCAGATCACACAACATTGAAAGCAAAAAAAAAAAAAAATCCAGACATATAGAAAATAAACCACACACTTTGTGATCCACCTGGAGCAAGGCAGCACCCTAGTTTTAGGTCATGACCCCACCATCCAGATCATACTCATTTTTGGAAAACAAAAGAAAAGGCAATTAGTTTTGTACAATATTTACAAAATATTTACATTTACATTTATGCATTTGGCAGACGCTTTGTTTCCTCTCTCTTTCTTTTCTTTATATGTAAAGCTCTTTAAAAATAACCACAATGAACCAAAGTGCTGTATAGAAAAGTAAAGTATACTGAACTCCCTTTTAACTGAGGTTTTTTTTTTATTAGTTCATTTTGAGTTTATGCACTCTATGTACAGTGGTAATTACATATACATGTATAATATTTAATACTGTTCATATATATTTTCTACATGTGTACACAGATATACATGGAAAGATTGCTTAAAAAGAAAAAAAATGAAAATACCATATGCACAAAGTATTTATTAACATGAATTATACATGAAGAATCTGCATATAGAATTATACATCCAGAACTATACATGTTTAACTCTATGTCTATAAAAAAAAATAGACATAGAGGTTCATAATCTCAATGGCATTTTCCTGGTGAAATAAGGGCATATAAATAAGTAAATTAATTAATCTTGTATTAAGTTTAACCTCAGTCATGTTTGTTCACCTAGAATAAAACTGTGTTTAAATGTTAAACATCTCCAGCCAAATTAAATGGTACCCAAACTGGAGACCACCTCTAACTTTAATATCCCTAGTTTTTGGTAGAAATATGTTCATTTCTAATGTGAGTTTCTGTTAAATGATTAATAATAAAACACAGCTTAAGTCAGATGAACTAAAACAACCTCACTTGATTCCCCCCCCCTCCTGATCAAAGCCAGCCCCTTAGTCAAGGGCAGAGACGGAGAATTAATCATTTTTGTTGGCAGGAGAAAAAGCTTTTCGAGCACCGAGAGAACACACAAATCCCACAAAAGAAACGTTCTGCTGTGATGGAATGATAGTGCTAACTACTGAACCACCATGCTGCAGATGAAATCTAAAAATATAGGAAAAAACAAACCCTTATCATATCCAAATGTATAGAAGCACAATACATTCAGCAAAAGAAAAAAAAAAATGAGACCCATAATTACAAGATAGCAGGCCCAACCATATATTTAATATTTGTGCACTGGGAAATATAAGTTATTATAAACCGGGAAGATTCTGGTGTAATGTTTCTCCAAATCCACAGTTCGGTTTTGAAGTTATGACTTTGAAGTCATTTTCAAAGGGTCACATTTTGCTAAACCCACTTTTATTAGTCTTTGGTTTATTTATTTGTGTAGTTTTGGAACCTAATTGCTTATAAAGGTTGAATGTGAACCTTCCAGGTGCTGCTGAGCTATCTTTACATTCATTTGGGAAAAAATGGAGTGGATGTCTACAACCTGTTTTAATTCCTTCTTAATTTATTGTGTCTATAACTAATAATGACATTTGCACATATAAGGTCAAGACTTCCACTGAACATTTCTCTGAGTATGATTTAAGATATTGTGAGCAGCAGTGTTTGTAGTCCATACTTCAAGCCGATTACCTAAAATGTTCAGTTGTTGGTTGTATTTTTTTATTTCTTTATTTCAGGAGCCCAATTAGTCTCTACCAAAGTACTGACTATTTTTCCTGAAGTCTGTTCCGAATATAAAAGTATTACAATTTATACATTTACAAGGTACATAGGCAGGACAGAAAAACAAACAAACACAAAAAACAGTTAATTTAGCAGATTAATTTAGCATGTTTCATTACTGATTACAGATTTCTTAAGACCTATTTTAAAATCAGCATGATGACTTTTCAATATAAAAAATATTACAATTTATACATTTACAAAGCACATGGACAAAAAAAAAGAAAACTTGTATCAACAAATACAAGTGGGACAGGGCAACACTGTCGACAACCTGGAGGGGTCTGGGTGTGAAGTAGCTCATTTGCATTTAAAGGGCCAGTGCTCAAAACAGCCTTTCTTGTGTCATTACTAAGATATAGGGTCGAAGATGGGCCTGTAGAGTTAAATTATAAACTGAAAATTTCTCTATATTTAACCTTTTTTTTAACCCATAGAGACCCAAACAGCCACCATCTACCAAAAAATATCTACTGATATAAACTGTTTAATCTCTGTTGATCACTAATTTAAATAATTGGTTTAAAATACAGTTATTTATCTTTTCCTGGTCATCAGGTATGACCCATTTGGTTGCTTAGATCCTCTGTAGTTACTGTGGAAACACATCATCTTCTACAACATTGATTCACCAGTAAAACCCCTGGATACCTAATGGACACTCTGGATTTATTTTCAATTGATCAGAGATTTAACTCTAAAAGTCACCTTTTCTTCAGTTTTTTCTGATTTTTGATTTAGTAACCCTCAACTTCACTCTAAACTTTTATAAATATCTACATGATTAGCAAATGGAATGTTAGAAAATACCTGATTTTCACTGGAAAAAAACCCCCCAAAATACAGAAGATAATATTAACGAATGCAATAAACCACTTAATGATGGGTAAATATAGAGAATTTGGGGGAGTGCCACAGATATCACACTGGGTCCTTAAGGGGTTAATGTAGACGGGTAAATAAGAATTCAGACCCAAACATAGCATTTACAGTTTATGTAGACCACAGGGAAATGTTTTAAAAGGCATAATCCCATTTAAAAAAGCAGAATAGCACTCCTTTAAATAGTATAGATTAGTGGTTCTCACCTGGTTTTACCTCAGGACCCACATTTTCCCATAGTCATCACATGGAATCTCACCTCAAGTAAACCCAACACTGTAGGGAAAAGCAGTTGTCCCGTCAGTGTGATAATACATTTTTTGCACACACACACACACACACACACACATGCACACATGCTCACATATACACACAGACTAATGCTCTTTCTGTCCCAGAGGATACTTCTCACATTATGACACCTATGTAGATCCAGAGAGGCTGAGAGAAAAAAGGCAGAGGGGAGGATGCACGTGGCACAGATAGACAGACAAGAGACAAACAGCGCTGCTGAGAGACAGTCGGAGTCTGGGCTGCAGACAACTTCGCCTCCTCTCAGCATCACTATAATTACCACCTCTGCCTCAGCTCTGGCACACTGTCATCATGTTAACACTCTGCATTGTACATTAATCACTGGGCCACAGCAGCTGCCACAGTCCCAAAAAACACACACATAGCCACACAGTCATGCTCTTGTTCTCGCGTGCAGATCAAGTCCTGCATACACTGCAGACTGTGTGTATGTGTGTGTTTGTAAAACCATACGTTGTGGGGACATGGCTTTGCATAGAGTTTCATCCTGGGGGCACAAAAATTTATGGAGACAAAAAAACATGTCCCCACTAAGTTTTATCTTTAAAACTTGTATAAAATGTCCAGAACTATGTCTGGTGTGAATTTCAGGGTATGGATTAGTTTCCTTATATTGTAATAAAATCAAGGATTTTTGTGTATATATGCAAATTTGACACATTCACACTCTGTAATGTATTTTTAATGTACTTTTATTGGCAGTTGTAATTGGCACTTTATTTGTTTTGTATTTTAAAAATAATATAATAACTTTTTAGAGTAACTGTTTTAAAGGGGGGGAGGGGGGTATTACTTTTCTCTTTTTTTGTATTTTCAGTATTTTTATCAGTATTCTTAGATTGTTGCTGAAGACCTGGGACCTGAGTAACATATTTTGTTTCTGTGAATACTGAAATGACAAATAAATTCAGTATCTGAATGTGGGAATAATTAAAAAATGTATTTCATGATATGAAAAATTTAAACTAATATAATTGTTCAGGACATTTTTTAATACTTACCTAATTTTTTTGCCACTTGTAGAATAACAGGAAAGTGGTGTCCCCGTATGTCAGCTTTACAAGACTGTGTGTGTGTGTGTGTTTCCCCCTTCTCGCTGGTAATGAGCTGTAATGGGGTTGAGTTAATGAACAGAAGAGGAGCAAAGTTTTTTGGGGAAAAAGGAAGCGGGGTGGGTGTTTGAGTACCATCACATGGCTCATTTATCAGCGCTGTGTGTCTGTAAAATACCAGACCTCCGTGAGTCATAGCTGTCACTCCTGAAACACTACAATAATTACATTCAGAAAGCAAAGCCCTGTGAAGGTCAGAGCTCATTTTTGCAGGCGACTTGAAAGCAAAGCCATTTAGAGCTGTGTTAATACATTAGCGGGTTGATGTTTTCTTGCTTGATTAAAGGTCAAAATCAATCAAAATATTAGAACAATAGTTGTTCGGAAAGTCAGAAAAAAGAACTTAAATTGTATTTTCCTTTAATGCCTTCATTTTATGGTGCCTAGTCTGTTCTAGACACAATATTGTAATTACATAAAGTTTACTTGTTCCAAAAAACAGAGTGAATGTGCCAGTGAGTCACCGGTGAATATTATAAGAGCTAGACGCTTCCTTTGTTGATAGAGAACAACTGAAATGGGGTTGAAAAATAGGAAGCTGGTGGGTTATAACCAAATCTGATCAACAGATAGCATTACATGTTGGGATCAAGCCTATTTTTTGCAAATTTAATAGTGAGTTTATGCAAAATGACCATAATGAAAGGCCTAGTACAGTTATATTTCTTATACTCTGTAAACTCATATTCATATACAGTAGTGGAAAAAAGTTTTCAGACACTTTTAAAACTTTAGAGAATTTCAAATATTATAATGCAGTGCTTGCAGAAAAATGCGTTTTGTGTTTCAAAATGTGTGGCTGCATCAGACAGACACAAACAGATTCAAATGATTATACTTTGTTTATAATTAACAAAAAATAAAAACTAAACTAAACCCTTTAGTTTCAACATGTCCTTGATGTGTTTCATTAATTTGCTGAAATATTCAGTTTTGACCTTGATGGAACAGAGCATGTGCAGAAGGAGAATGTGGGTTTAGAGAATGGAACAATACTGGATAGAATTCAGTGACTTAAGAGTGATTCATAATGCAATATTCAGTGTTCAGCAAAAATAAGTACACCCCCTTTGAAAAGTAAGATTTTAATAAATATCTCAATGAACATAAGCACAGTTTCAAAAAACCTGGGCAAAACTGAGTTTTTTTAGAACATTTCCTTAACTGAAAACATAATATGTTGTATACTGTTCCATAGAAAATGTTGATTTTCAAAGAAAACTAAAGGTTTTGTGACAAATCTGTTGGGGTGGACTCATTTATGCTGAGCACTGTATATCACAAATGTATAGGGTGTCCAAAAACCTTTTTCCTCCACTGTAATTATTTTAATATTTTTTTCTTTTTGTGTTTTTTGTGACATTTTTTTGTAATGACTGCAACAAATTAAAAGGATCCACATCTGAGTCTGTTATCAGTCTGTGTAAAATGCTTACAATAGAGAGGTACAGCTGTTTGGTCCACAAAATGTGAAAGGTCAGCTCACTTAATTATCCCTGTAGGGAAATTCAATCTCTTTGTGTTACTAATCCTCATTCACACAGCATTTAACATTAGCATTAGCACATTAGGATCAGCGAGTTGCCATGGAAGGTGCTCAGGGACTAACTCTAGATCTTCATCAGTACCTTGGTCAATGACACCGACAGGAGAAATAACCTAAAAGTCATGTAATCACGTCAGAGTTTTCATACCTAAACATGCCCATGTCACAGAAGTAGCCCTTCGTTTGGGTATTAACATTTCGTTTTGACCTTCTTTGTTCAGAACATTATGCAAATTTCCACCTTGTGTCCCTTCCATGCCTAAGAATGCAAAGTATTGTCCTACTGATGGAAAATATTACCATAAAGAGCGTGATTTGTGGCATAAAGGAATAAATGATTTTCTATTTTTCTGCTGTCACTCGATATGTATCATCATATCACAGTCTTAATAACAAGATGTCCTTGTTGTGTTCACATCTTTGACCCCAAATTACTCTAAAATCACTTATTTTATGGTTTGAAATGTTGACTCATTACTGATTATGTTACAATGATGCCATAAATATCAGTTGGTAACAACCTTGGCATTCACATTTAGCAAAAAAAATAGATTCTTCCTTCACACCTGAGCAATTCAGGAGCTCCGGTGATTGAATTTTAACTAAATCATTAGAATATGTTATATAATGTTGAATATTATGGAGTGAGATAACACACTGTTCCATCTATATTCAAATGATACTTTTAATAATGTAATTTCTGGGGCTTCTCTCTCACGTTTGTGTGCTGGCAGAGTGTCGTATGATGAAGTCAGTGACCTATGGGAAGATGTCTAACTCTCTAAATCGAAGTTCTCCCAAGACCGTTGTCCAATTACGGCGCTGCAAGTCCCCTGCATCTGGTAAGACAGTAAAACAACTTCCTTTCTCCTGCTCATCACCTGGTCTTTTCCGGAAACTCATTTGCTAATAGACTTTGTTTTGGCATCGAGGGGTGTGTAAGATGAGTGGCTGTCTATGTGCGCTTGTACATTTGTGTGTTTATGCATGACAAACGTATGTGTGTGTGTGTGTGTCGTTTCAGAGCTGATGAATACAGTTCAGGAGTTGTTTGCATCCTAATGTGTCTTCATGTGATTGCTAGGTATTTTCTAGCTCATTACTTAATCAGCGTCGCAGCAAATGAAACCAGCATGAATAAACACTGAATAGAAATCAATGCTCTGCGGAGTGTCTGCCTGTGTTTAGCCTAATGTGTCTCTGTGTGCGAAATGTGTCTTGTTGCATGCAGAATATGAATTAAAATGAGAATGATTTCACAGGGGAGAAGAGAAAAAGGCAAACAGGGATGAGAGGTAAAAAAAAAAAAAAAGAAAAAAAAAGAAAGAGGGAGCAGGAGTGAAGATGAGAAAGGAAAGAAGAGGGGGCCTGGTGACTCAATCCTGCAGCTCCACAGAAGCTGTTTTTCACCTGACATACTAATGAAATGTAATAAAAATGGGGATGGGTTGAACTAGTACAAGATTACATTTTGGTGCCTGATAACGATGCTTCCATGGATGCAAATTCCTCAGAAAAGCCCAACTCCTGCAGCAGATATAACAAGTGCAAATAGCAGACTTTTATTAGGACGCATCATTAATTAATCTCAATCATTAATTCACCCTCAAAGCTCATAAAGACTGTGATTAGTCTGAAGCTCTGACAAATATCAACTTGTTCACATACTGATTGCACAGCTTGAGTTTTGACTGTGTGTGCGTGTCTAACATTTTTATTCAACATAGCATTTTGATTTTTATCATTGCACTGATTTTAGTGCTCTTTTTTTTTTTTTTTTTTGGTGAGGGGCAAGATTCGACGGCTGATGCAACACATAGAAACTCCCCAGTAAGAAGAAGTCGTTCCACCTGTTGTCGAAGCCGAAATGCATGCACAGACACATGCTGTATTTGGGCACGTGTCTGCACGAGTGACTGCGCATGTGTTTATCGAGTACACCGCAGCTCATAAACAGCTGTGATGGATTTTAGGAGACACAATGCTAATAGGCGTGCGCTCCGTGTTGTGCTGTAGAGGGAAAAGGTGAAGCAGGGAAAACAGAGGGGGGGAGGGGAACAGCTGTGGTGAGCGAGAAAGTTCTGGATGCTCATCAACTTTGGGGAAAAGGTTATGAGAGTGAGTCATAAGCGATCTGATCTCGTTATTGGCTGAACCATGTCCTGATAACGGTGTATAGAGCCGTGTGTGTGTGTGTGTGTGTGTGTGTGTGTGTGTGTGTGTGTGTGTGAGAAAGAGAGAGAGAGAGAGAAAACAAGAGACGCAGACAGAGAGTAAGGGTAAAAAAGAAATTGACTCGTCTACGTTGCCATGGAAACCCAGAACAGTAGGAGCTACAGATACAATAGTGTGTAATGACCAAATATGGCAGCGACTTCCTGTGAAATGGCCTGCAGTAGAGAGTGGAGCAGACTCATTGGAAACCTTAGTCAGACCGGCTTTGCATTTTCACTTCTGAGAAATGCCTCCCCCTGTGTGCCGTCTGATGTTTGTGACTAGCTGTTGTCTGTTTTGAACCACAATAGGTGTACCTTTTTCCTAAAAAACATCATCTGTTTGTGCCAGCAGAGCAGCGGAAGCACCTGGCAAATAATTAATGGATCCTGTTGTTCGACGCAAACACTGCTGCTTGTAATCTTATTGTTCAGTTGTGCGGTTATACATGGTTATTATTTTCTCTTGAAACACATTATACTTTCCTTAGCTTGAAAACATTTTGTCTTGAAATGATTGTACTGTGATGGTCAGTAAAAACTGTGCTCTACTACATGTCTTACATACATAAGACATCTGTTCTGTATTCAGTGGGTACACAGGAAGGCCTTGCTGGTGGTCAGTTTTTTTCATCATAAAAAATGAAAGATAGTTTAAAGTCCACTCTCGTTCCTCAGTATTATCAAACCACAAGCAAACTGAAAATGATTTCACATATTTACCATTAGTTTTCCTGAAATGGAAGATTTCATTCTTAAGTGTAAACTAAGGTTGGGAATCTTAGTTGTAAGGCTGATATGATACACATCTCAATACAGCAGCTCTGATTCAATATATTAAAGATGTGTGTGTGGCGTGGCATCTCGCAACGCAATAGAACAGGATTCACACCCATATCATGATGCAGAGCAATTAACCTCATTCTGATTCAACACATTCAGTCTATAAGAGAATATGCAGTGACATTCAATGAACTGATTATTTCTTTATCAGACAGCACCATTACTTTTCACAAAGTGGCTTTTGTGTAATTTTCGAACATATGTTCACATACAGTTATGTGACTAAGTAAGGACCTGCTCGCTTTAAATCTGTGTTTCCAAAGTAATTTCTCTGCATGTTTCTCAACTTCTTGCTCCCTCGCTGAATCAATATAATATTTATAATGTAGGTAATACAGAAAAAAGTTTTGTCTCTTTAAGAGACACCTGCGTAGGGTATTCTGGGATGTGCTGTTCAATATGTACGTGACTGTTTATGGGACTAGCTCCGGTGTGTAAAACAGTGGAAATCCATGAACTTTTTTTGGTGGGACTTCACCACCAAGAAAAGACGTCTTCAGTGAACCCCCCCCCCCAAAAAAAAAAAGCAAAAAACAAAAAAAACATAGTACAATGAATTGAATACGCTCAACAGCTGTAATCCTCAACTCTGCAACAAACAACCAGCTCAAGATAAACGTCACCAAAACTGGAGATCTGTTAGGCATAAACATAAACTATAAGCCTCCTCCAAGGCCAACATCTGAAATATCAGTACAACTGTTACAGGGAGACCAATGAATCATTCAATCATCAAAGACAGATATGAAGCCACTACGCATCAGTGACACACACACTGAACGAGTCACATAAATTCAAACCAAAATCCCATTTAAATGCACAAATACACCAAGGCTGGTAAGAGAATTCCAAAGAACTACACATGCAAAATAAGAATTACTGTATCAATGAAGAGTTAGTTTAATAATCATTGCACTGTGTGTTACCATGCACCTTGTGCCGCCGTGCGCCCTGGACGCACCGGAGGATAAATCTCTTGGCTGACCTGGGGACGGGATTTCCTCCAAAGGACCAGGGAGAGGGAGAGGGCAGTTATCCTGCAGTGATTGAAGAAAGGGCTGTTACCCCCAGACCAGAATAAATGGAAGAAGAAGGAATTACATGCGGCGCAATTATGCGGTGCAATGATTATTTCATTAAATATTGATGTCAAATACTAGACAGTCACCAAAACAGTTCATAGTAATAATAACCTCCTGTGTGAATAATAATCAAATTGTTTTATAACAGACCTACCTGAATACAAAGTCTATCCATTGGTTTGAAGTGGGCGCCAGCATCAGACAACATTGCAATGTCCTGTAACTTGAGCTCCAAAAGTCCTCTTTCTATAAACATCAGTATCCAACCAGGTGAACACTTGTCACTTGTAAAGAGAACTCCAACAGTCCACCTGTGTTTTACTTTACAGTGAGTCATCTATGCCACTGATCATTTTCTGTCTTTAAACACATTTTGACTGTATTTTCCTTTTCCTTCTAGTCCAGTTCTGGAATTGGCCTTCTGGTTTTTTTTTTATTATTTCATGTTTTTCAGGGAATACTCACCTTGAAAAAGGGAATGCTAGTGAAATAGCCACATTACTTTCCTTTTCTGTCTTTCTCCTCTCTCTCCTCCACTTGAATTCTCAATTCTGCTGAGCATGCAGTGGAGTTACTGCTGTTGAGAGAAAGGCTTCCAGAAGTCCTGTGGTTGTATTTTTTTGTCCTACCTACTCAAAATCAATCCCTGATTGGTCAATTCACCTGTCACTCTGAACCCAAAATGCACAGCCTGGTGTTCATGCAGTCCTGCATGCAGTCCTAACTGGGTCTACACAGATACTGATGATTCTGATTGGATAGCACGTCTCAGGACAGTAACCCTTTCATTACTGACATGAAGTTGACAGTAGGCTTATTTTTAGAATGTATACAAGACAAAAATGTATTAAATAAATTGTATTTAATGAAATTAAATAGAAATTTTAAAATAATTATTGAGTTAATATTCATGTAGTTTAATCCTGAAATTTCCTAGGACTTCTTTGAAGGTGTAGAAGGCCTTGACGGTTCCCCTCTGGTGTACAGCAGTATTCAGTGTAGTTGATATAGTAAAAAGTACATGTTAAAAAAAACCACATGTGGTCTCCTCCTCTCTATGTCTGTCAGATTGAGATACAGACTTTACAGTTTTCATAGGTGGAGTCGTGCAGTCATGCTGGAAAGATGCAGTGGTCTACCACATAGAAAATGGCTGTAAACATTATAAGAACATTGGCTGAGAATGATGAACACAGCTGAATTTATAAGCTAAGTAGCCACAGGTTGTTAATGAGATTGGATTTTCCATATTTAGGTTTTTTGGATCGTCCCCATAGTAACAAAGGTCTTAGACTATGTCCACAACATACAGTCGTGGCAAAAATTATTAGATCACCCTATGTTTTCTTCAATTTCTTGTTCATTTTAATGCCTGGTACAAATAAAAGTACATTTGTTTGGACAAATATAAGGATAACAACAAAAATAGCCCATAAGAGTTTAAATTCAGAGCAGATATCTATCCCTTTTCCATAGTTTTCTTGATAATAACCAAAATCACATCAGTTTTTACATCAACAGCTATGGCATTGTACTGACAAAAACAATGCATTTGACATTCTATGTTTTTTTTTTCTGTCTGTTTTAGTGATATGATACACACAGGGGTTAGCACTTGTTTGCATAACCATTGTTTTTGATGACTTTGGATGGTGTAATTATTTTTTTCCACAGCTGTATGATTTTGCTTTAAAATGCTGAACTTGCTGCATTTACACTGAGCATACACACAACTCCACCACTGAATTTTACCTTCCTGATAAGAGAGTGTTGGGAAAAGTCATCCAAAAAAATCCACCCTTGTATATTTTCACTAAGCAACCTAGCTCGATGGAGGACATCACAAGGTCAAGGGAATGTAGAAAGGAGGTGTCCTCCAGGCCAGTCATCTGTAACCCACGGCTGCTGAGCCAGATGTGGCTCCTTGTGGCTTTGTCTGTAAAACTTAAGGAACATATGGAAATGAATAACAATTAAATTTGAACATCTGACTGTATTGCCATCATTGTTGTAGGCCTAAAGCCATCCTATGACTGTCCATCTGTAAAAGTATGCAGCCTATACACACACACACACACACACACACACACACACACACACACACACACACACACACACACACACACACACACA
>JAPTGZ010000007.1:24503056-24529730 GCA_029814645.1 Fowleria isostigma | reverse complement strand
ACTTTTTTACCATAGGTATCCAAGTTTCATTAAAAAAATTTAGTAAATAAAATTATGGGAGGTAATGGGTTAAGGAAATGTTCTATTAAACTCAGTATTGTCCACTTTTTTGAAACTGCTTAAATCAATCAAAATGTTGATCAAAATCTTACTTTTCAAAGGTACTCGTTTATGCTGAGCACCGTCTCTACTGACCCATTTGTTACTTAAAGGTCATTTGGTGCTTCAGATGCGTTTACCTTTTTAATCTTGAACACCTGCAGTGTGTCATCTCGTCTTCCCCCTATGTCTGTGCATATTTATTCCAGAGACATACTGTTGTAAATTTCGTTGCTGAAATATGTGCAATGACAATAAAGGCTATTCTTATTCAGGTGGTTGCTGTTTTCAGGCCCATTCTCCATGATTATCCTTTTATTTACGATCTATAAAGCTAAAAGGAAATATCTAAAGAGTTGTCTTACATTTCCAACCATATTACTGAATTTCTTAATTTCACCCTCAGGTATTGTTTATTCAATTTTAGTTTTGACTAGATTTATTTTGCCGGATATGGCAGACATCCTCTGTTTTTATCTCAGCTAAACCTTTAGAATCAGTGTCAGTTTTGTACATTTAGCAGGATTTAGTTCATTATAGGTTAACTGTCAGTAAAAATGTCTAATCCACAAAAAAACATCTAATGTAGGGAGTGGTCAAGGTGAGTCCTAATCACACCTGCAGCACTGTACTAATGGAGTAGTAGTTATAATACTACACAACCACACACAGTACTCTGCCCTTTGCCTCAGGTGGGACGTCACTGTCAGGAGAGAAGCTGCAGGAGTGTATCAGCCGCGCAACAACACGTCAAAGGGAGATCCAAAAGCTCATCGACAAAGTCCTAGAGAGTGTGAAGACGGCACAATAAAGACTCAGACAACGCTTTGTATCTAAAAGCTGTATTTTCCACTGTCAATATATATTCTTTTTTTTTAATAACAATAAAACTGCTGACAAAGACCGCTTAAAAAATTATTTCTCAGTGTCCAGAAATGTCTCACACGCACACTCAGTTGACGTCTCATAAGAATTACTCATGGCTCCTGATCTAATTAAAAGGAAATGCCTTTTCAAAAATGTGCTGTACAAAAGCAGGTACACCGTCTTGCATGTGGATCTTGAGTCCTCAGTTGAGCCCTGTGCCGGGATTGCTAACAGAATAAGGACCAACAGACTGAGAGGTAGAGGGCGGCCCCCAGGCACTACTCCAACGTCCGATTTGCATCTTCACATGTAATGGTTCTGTGGAGGATTTGGTGTCAAAACGCTCAGCTGGGATCCATGCTTAAAGGGCAGTTTCTACTGGGGGGTCGACCAAACAGAGGCAGGAGGATCAGGCAGGCTCAGGGAGAATCCTCTGAGAATGTGCATTAACGATCCTCTCAGTCCATGGGGCCTCCTTAGAGAAGTCTTCCTGAAGGGGAAACATTATTGTGGAAGCCTGCTACCTACTAGAACCATCTTTTTTTCTTTATCATCTCAAAAAATATGACTACGGTTCTTTAAATGTAGCGCTCCCCATTCTAAAAACCCCGTTTTGGTTCTCCAAAACCTCTGATAACCATTACATACAAATTTGTCAGCTAGAAAAAGACAAACAAAAGGGACAAAAAGAGTCTTTTTTTTTTTTTGTCTGCAGTCTCCACAGTGAGGCAGACAAAGAGCACAGTATGGATCATTCATGTCTGTAGTGTATCTGGGGAAGGGGGATTTGACTTTGTCATGACTTGGGGAGGGGCTGCGGCGTGCTCCTCTTCCTCTTACTTCTTGGTTGGCTGGCGGTATGTTGCCGTGGTGCTCCCCCCTGAGGAGCTGCTGCTCCCATAGCCATTTGCTGCTGCTGCATTTGGTGCTGCAAGAATTGCAACTGCAATTGCAAATGCGAAAGAAAGGTGAGACAAAAATAAATAATGGAAGGGATTTCAGGAGATTAGTGTAGGTCAAAGGCTCGACTGTTTAGGTAGCAGAAGTGTGTTTAAGGCTCTGCACTCACAACTGTGTTAGCGCTCCCTGACAAACTGGAATCAACTATTTTTTCAGAAGCAAAATACATAGAGTTCCACTGTTTCCATAGCACCGGTTAGTGAAGCTGAACTACAGCCTAGAACAACATACAACAGGAGTGTACAGAGAAACACAGGAGAGTGGTTAATGGGTTGCAGAGTGGAGGGAGAGGGAGAGCAGAGGTACAGATTGGGGGCGGGTTGGGTTGTGTTGGGGAGTGAGGCAGGATACAGTCAAGCAGCACCAGTGGCGTTCTGGAGACAAGAATATTTCGATGTGGCCCTGGCAATAACAGACATGCAGCTTAGCAACCGTGCTTTCTGCTCGGAGTAAGTCAGCAACTTCAACTGGGCATGAAGACAAAAACATCTAACACCTTACAGTTCATGCTCACAGCGTGACAGCCTATCATCTCTGATTCATTATGATGCAAAGTCTGAAAGGGATTTAAACAATAATGACAATCTAACAAATGCTGTCTCTACATGGTGTATCAGGAAATCACATCCCAGTCCGACACGCTGTTAGTTACTGCCAAAGAAGTGCCACAAGCTCTGGTGTCCTGCAGTTTTGCTGCGGCGATCTTGGTCAGAGAACATATTAACAACATACAACACAAGATGGAGTGGATGGTGTGGGTAAAGTGAGACGGCTGTTCATCTACAACAAAGAAAAAGTGTTCACAAGGCACGTGGGTGGGACAAGATTTGGATGAAAATCAGACCTGGGTTGACTGGAATGTGACTACACATCACAAAACATAAAAAACATTACATTTAAATATAAAGTCTGAACATTTTTAATAGAGAACAATACGATGGGAACAACCTCTTAATCTGAAGTCTTTGAAAAGGCCCCGAAAACTGTTTTAATGACCTTTTTACTTGTTAAAAATGGGGGTTAGGGTTGGGCGCCCTATCTTTCAGATTTAATGATTTAAAGCAGGGGTAGGCAACCTGTGGTTCCACGGCCTCATATGGCTCTTGGGCTCTTTTCCAATGGCTCAATGTGACTTTGCCAAAATCCATATACAGTTGTGCGCATAGGTTTACATACCCTAGCAGAATTTGTGATTTTTTGGCCATTTTTCAGAGAATACGAACAATACAAAAACTTTTCTTTCATTAGTGGTTGGATGAAGCCATTTATTATCAAAAAAATGTGTTCTTTTTAACTCATACCAACAGAAACTATTCAAACTTTACATACCCTCGTTCTTAAGGCTCTGTACTGGCCATGCCCTTTTAACATTAATGACAGCTTCAAGTCCTTTGTGGTCACTGTGGATGAGTCACTTTATTGTCTCAGATGGTAAAGCTGTCCAGTCTTCTTGGTAAAACACCTTCAGTTCCTTTAAGATTTTGGGTTTTCTTGCATGAACTGCATGTTTGAGACCTCCCCAAAGTGTCTCAATGATATTGAGGTCAGGAGACTGAGATGGACACAGAACCTTCACTTCTTTCTGCTGTGGCTAATGTCAGATCGACTTAGTCTTGTGGTCTTGGTGTTTTAGGTCATTGTCATGTTGGAACACCCAAGACCATCCCATACACATTCTGTCAGGGTATGTAAACTTATGAGCACGATGTAGAAATGAATAACACTTTTTTTTGGTTCGTTTTTTCTAACAGACATTTTGCTATTAATGCCACAACTGCAGTGATTCAGATGTGATGCAAAAATGTAGGCTACAATTCCAACTTAATCAAAAAACAGTAGCAGTAGTAAAAGTAGACTACTTTTTAATTTTATGACACTGAAGGTCTTCGTCTGAGTTCTTCATTGTAAAGAAAGCCTTCACATACCAGTTTATTTATTTTTTGCTGCAAAATGAAAATAATGGCAAATATAACAGTTTTCTTTAGCTCTTTAATGCACTGAAACTGTGATTTATTCTCCACATATTCTGTACAAACTAATCTCAAAGAGCTTCTTCAACTGTCACCACTTTGAGGAAAGATAACAGGGCATCTTTTGGCTCCAGACAGTTTAGTTTTCTATTTTTGTCCTAAAATGGCTCTTTAGATTGCAAAGGTTGCCGACCCATGATTTAAAGTGACACCCAGTCTATGCACCCAAACATTTTAACAACACTAACTTATGTTTAACATTGACTTGAGGTGAGACAAGAGAGGCAAAAACATTGATTTTTCATGAAGTGGTCAATTTTGAGATTTTAGGCTAGTTTACTCCATCAATATGTATTCTTTTAAGCTATTACAAAGAAAATGTTAAAAATAAACATTAAGATGTTTATTTTAATCACAGTTTGTTTACTTGCAGAAGTTTCTCCCAAATTTACCAAGAACTTATTATTGTAATGCACCATGCCAAGTTTCGTCTGTTTACTGAAGTCTGTAATGACCGTTATCACCGATGTACACCAAACTGTACACTTAGCAGTATTCTGAAGATATTCATAGATGGATTTGTTGGTAAATCATTCTTGGCCAGATTTATGTGACATTTTAATTTAAAAAAATATATATATGGCAAAAATCAACTTTTTTAGGGCTATGGACAGAATATTTTTATTTCCTAGGTAATAAAACCAGATTACTTGAAATCCCTCTAATTTTTTTCTACATCTTGTGTGTGAACAAAATGAAAAAAATATTTTGCACCTGGCTTTATCGTATGTTCAGATCTATCAAAAATATATGCAAAACCATGCATATTTAATAAGATAATGCATAGTTTACATAATTAAATGTACAAATTTCAAAAACTTGTACTACAATTTTTTTCTCATACTTGTGTAAGTAATCAACAGAGGAAGTTTCATGGTGAAATTTTCTATTTAGTTTTTTTTTACCCTATTCACCTGGAGTGTCTCGCCTTCATCAGTGACATGCCATCATCTGTTAGAAAGCATAACACTGCAAAAAACCTAATTTTTACTTAGTTTTCAAGGGCTTTAAATATTATATATAGAAAAAACTTTGTGTAATATATTATTTATAATGTAAACATCTTTGACTAGGGTATACAAGAGTTGAGATTTAGTTTTTAAAATTATTCAGCAAAATAACTAATCACTTGAATTCTCCAATAAATAAATATCAATGTTAACTTTACCCAGGTCTGATGGAAATACTACAGGTCCATGTACATAAATATGAAGACGCTACAGAGTATAAAGTAAACTGAATAAAGCCCTAATGGTAGCGTAGCACAACATTCGCCTGCCTGATGAATAAAGGGATGGAGCGTTGGCAGATGAAATCTAATGTAAGTGACTGTCTCCTACAGACATGTATATGTGTATATAGATGTTAAAGTTGCTGTATTACTTGGATCTGTGGCTGGTGCTGCTGCTGAAGCCTTGGAGAAGGCAGCGGGGGCCCAGACCCGTCCAGCCCACAGCCCAACTGGGACAGCACTAAGGGTGGAGGAGGGAGAGAGGGAGCCCCAGGGAGAGAGGCAGAAGAAGGCATGGAGTAAAGTATGAAGAAGAAAATGTGCATATACAGGCAAAGAGGGAGGCAGAGAAGAGGATGAGGGCAGAGAGGAGTGAAGTTAAGGGTGAGGTTGTGGTTTCAGTGATGCATACACACACAAAAGTATCGAGGATGACATAAGATGGAATAAACAGGGGTGAAACGTGGAAACAGTAATAAGGCCAACACCACAGGTAAAGGTGTGTATGGACAGTTTTAAGTAGAGAACAGGCAAACAGCAGGAGTGATGTGAACAGGAGAATCATGAGTGAACGAGGCAGGTTGAAGAGCAGGACAGGGAGCCGGTGCAGGAGGGAGAGAAACAAGGGTGGGGCCAAAAAATAACAGAGAAAAAGAAGGAAAAACAAAGAAAATGCAGCAGAGAAAGAGGGGAAATTGAGTCTCTCCTGTCAGTGGTTAAATGCTCCAGTGAGCGGAACAATAGCTAATTTCAAAAAAATGATTTATGCTTAGTTACAGGTTATGAAGTCTAATGTATAGACTAATAACAGTAATGAATACATTAGTACATTTGTATTAATTAGTACTAGTTAGTGGCATGGTGTTTGTGTGTAAAAAAAAAAGGTTACAGGACTTGATGAAGAGAAATGTTGTCGACAGGTCTGTGTGGGTTAAGTGTGTATTTGTGTGTGTGTGTGTTGGGAGAGGAGATCACACCTGCTGCCTGTGGAGACATGAAGCCTCCGACGCCCAGGTTGATGACCGCTGTTTGCTGGTTTCCTAAACTTTGATCTGTCCCCTGGTCCCCCTGAAAATAGAGAGATAACTTTACACATACTGACAACCTTAACTGTCACAACTATCAGAAAGGAAAGGCAAGTTTATTTGTATAGCACAATTCATACACAGGGAAATTCACAGTGTTTTACGAAAATAGAAAAGAGGTAAGTTGAAAACACACAGTTACAATTAATACATAGTCAATACAACATACATGCTAATCAATTAAAATACAGTAAATGAAAAGAGTGCAGACAGAACCCTTTCAGTTGAAAACCCTCCAACAGTGTGGTGTAATATGCCAACACCTTCCACAGAGCCTCAATGTGATGACACCTGCTACAGTACCCTCTGGGATGCAGCACATTTTAGTAGGATTTGATGCAAAAAAACATGGGTACTATACAACTCCGTAGGGCTCGTTCTTATACTGAAAACAAATTAACACAAAAGGCACCATTTAATTTGCGTAGAAATGAGGCTCAGTAAGTATCTTTAAAATATCTAAGCCATCCACAAACGGGCCTTTTGAGTCTGTATGCACAAAAGTCTGTGACAAACAATAAAATAATGGTTTCTTTTTCTATTCCATGTTAAAGTAGCCGATCAACTGGAATCAATGTAAAACTGTTGGTTACATTTTTTAGTAATAGTCACATTGAACACACTAACACGTGCAAGAGGTGTACACATGTTTTAAAGATGTAAAGACAATGACTAAGATTTTCCTAGTTCTGATACCAATTGAGAAGCCATGTTTACAACCAAAAAATGAATACAAGATTTCACTGGTCTACATTTTTAGTTTTTTTTTTTTGTTTTGTTTTTTTTAGAAATCAGTCTCAGAGATTAAATGTAAATGTCAAGATGAATTGGAAAATAAACGACAAAAATATTGGTTAGCTGATGTTTTCAGTGTGTGATAAAGTGTTATTGCACACATATATATTCTGTAAGCCTGGAGTATTATTTAAAAAGGGCATTTCCTCATTGATCTTTTTTTTTTTTCGTGTTCATTAAAGCTACCTCAAAATCTAAGTGCAGTTTAGTTTTTATTTAGCAAGAATGCACTTAATCAGAGCACTGTTTACATATTTGTATTTTTATTTTCTTGGAAAAATTGCACAAACTATTTGAATAAAAAAAAAAAATCTGGAAGGTTCTTTGGGCTGAATTGTCTGTTTTATTTTTTTTTCCTTTTTCACATAGGGAAATTGTTTGGTTGCACTGTTCAGAAACTTGAAAATTAATTTCAAAGATCAATGTAAAGAATTGTGATAAAAGTGAGATCGTGATTTTATTTTGAAAAAAATCATGATATAATACCTTTGTCATATCACCCACCCCTACTCTGGTTTCAAATCTCATAAATTTGTTCAAAAGCTTCCCATTTATAAGTATCTGAACAAACTACTATAAAGCTGGCTTTATTGAATGGTGCTCAGGATATATTTGGAAAAATCAAACCAATATCATCACTATAAATGCATATGATTCCTCTTCAGAACCATGTTGCTTCCTTTTGTGCATTAGGGAATCATCAAACTAAAAGGGGTTGTTGTGACTGTAGACGTCAGCTCACCGTTTCCCCCTGCTGTTGAGGACTGGAGGTGGCAGACTGACTCGACTGTGGGGAGAACTGAGACAGCTGCTGCTGCTGCAGAGAGTTAAAGATGAGAGAACCAGTGGGGATCTGGAGGTGTAAAACACAAACAGGCGCACGCACACACGCGTATGCCAACAAACAAAAAGTGTGGAAATAACAGGCAGGGCGACAGGGAAAATAAGGGGAGGGGGTTGGAGATGGACAGAGGAGAGGCAGAGGGAAAGGAATGATGAACATATAGGCCAGAAGGGAGAGCAGAGGGGAAAAGGGAGAGTTTAAAAAAAAATAAAAATCAAACAACACAGGGTCACTAGCTTATTATCAAAAAATAACTACAATGGAATTTAAAGGCTGCGGTAAAAACAAAGAGTGCCTGCTTTCAAATTATCCCCTTAAATCGTTCAGTTACTACTCTATATGCTCACCTCAGCAAAGAGACTCTTTGCATTTGATGAAGTAGGAGGGGGTGCTAGTGGTTCTACTCCATTAAGGACACCGCAGTTATAAAATGCAGGCCCTCATGGCACAAGAACCAATCTGATAAAAGGAGTTCACTAAATGGTACTCATGCAGGAAATTAAGCTGAGTAGATAGCTTATTACTATTAAGGAAGTGGTCACGTGGGAGCAGGTTTAGGATAGTGTCGCTATGCCAAACAATCAATTCCAGTGCATGCTATTTATAGTGTTAAAGAGGTGTAGAGTCATACCTGCAGAAGGTTTAGTGGTCGCAAACCAGTACTGCTGTTCAAGCCAAAAGGACTCCCTAACAAAACGGGGAAAAAAAAAAAAAAAAAGTTAGAGCAATTACATGACACATCTCCACTGTAGATGTCAGCTACCAGCCTCACAACTGTAACATCAGCTTTGTGTAAGCTAGCTAGCACACCACATAGGCCGATACAAAATTAATTTGCATAAGATAGTCGCAGAACAAAGATTAGACCATCAAAAGTCATAAAAAAAGATTAACTAGTCACATACTAACTCCTGTATGTATCATGTAACTAAAACAGACAGAAAAGAAAACATTGAATGAATAAAAGCACTGTTTTGTGGCATAGCTATCAATGTAAGGACATGAGATTTTGGATATTATCATGGAAAATGGATAGGTATCAGCTCTGAAATTAAACTACTATGAGCTTTTTTTATCGTTATCATTATATTTGTCCAAATAAATGAGCCTTTAGTTGTACCAGGCATTAAAATAAATAAGAAATTGGAAAAAAACAAACAAACAAAAAAAAACATAGGGTGGTCGTCATTTTTTTCCACGATTGCATAATAAAGTTATGCATGTATAAGGAAATTATTCCTAAGAGGTTAGAATTTTGGTGCTGGTAAAAACTTAAGATGTTTGCATAAAAAAAAAGAAAAACATTTGATTTATAACCTTGGTAAAATTGTTTTCCCTCCAAAATAGGAGTTAAAGATCTAGGTCAGCGTATCTAATAATCAGGATTCACTGTGAAACACATTTGTAGGCAGGATGCAAAAGACCACACGCATTTATTTCAAAGGTAGTCTCTGCAGTCTGTGTATTACACGCAGGCACTATTGACAAATTGTGTAAACAAATAACAAAAGCTGTGTTCGGCTCTCTTACCAGACTGTGCTGCAGACTGCATGGTGGGCATCAGCCCTCCAGTTGGCAGGATTCCGCTCAGGTTAAGGCCTGGGCCCAGCATGGGGTTGGAGCCACTCATTAGGGTCTGTGGGCTGCTACACATCAAATACACATTTGTTGTTAAAAACAAAATTCAGCCAGTGACAGAGTAACACTTCTATAAAAGATCCATAAATACAAAGAAAATATTTGGATGGCAGAGAAGATAAAGGTTCTTACCAGACAGAGCTGACCACATTGATGAAATTGAGGCCTGTAGGGTTGGCCATCACCTGCGATGAGGTGGTTCCCGTGGTGATGGATGTACCCATGGTGGGCAAGGGAATGGTCATAATGGGCTGGCTTAGAGCCAACTGCTGCTGGGCAAATGGTGCGAGCAGAGCTGGCTGTGACTGGTTCTGCACCATGGAAGGGTCTGACGGGGTCGGGGTCACTGAGAGAGGAGCACTGAGGGAATCAGCAGGGTGCGGTGTCGAACATGGTGTGTTAGTGGGTGTGGGGGTGGATGGCTTAGGGGTTCCCGATCCTGGAGAAAAGGAGGAATAATAAAAATAGAAAAGAAAAGCAAGAGAAGTAATACTGTAACTTTTAAAATACATATGAAGTTTTTCAAAGTGCTTTATACTCTATACTATTATACTACTAATAATAATTTGGTGTTTAACATGGATGAATACTGCAACTAGAATAAATTAAAAAAAACAAACTCAAAATATAATATTCATGTCAAGATGTGACTTCCTATTCTGACACTTCCCTTGACAGCTGGTTCTGGTTAAATTGCTAATACTACAGATGGTGATGCAATGTTCCGTGTGTCAAAATTTAGACATGTTCCAGCAGTTTCATGCTCTTTTTGTGCTCCGCCATATATTTAAGAACTGGATCCTTGTCAAGGTCATTATTCATAGTTTGTCAAAAACATATTCCAGATCTGGAAAATGTTGGAGCCTTGGGGCAAGCTGATGTAAAACATTCCAAAACAACATTCACAAAATGGTGACAGTGCCTGCTGAAAGCAGTCAGACGGTGCTGTACTCACTCTGTGTGGAGCCCATAGGGGAGAGGGAAGCGGGTGACAGCAGGCCCACCTGGCCCAGCTCCATGGAGTGTTTCCTGTTCAGAGACTGGCTTTTGGCTGGAGGGGGCGTAGGACACTTAAGTAGACCACTGGTAGTTTGGGAACTATATGGATTACCTGAGGAACAAAAAGTACAAATATTCAATATTTAATGTGTTTTTTTAATACTCGATAAAGCTGCTTTAATCTTTGTTAGAAGGTAACGCGTACTGAGCTCCTGATGTGGAACACTCATTTAAATTAAGAACTCCTTTTGCCCAACTACAGTCATGGAAAAAAATATTAGACCATCCTATACTTTCTTTAATTTCTTGTTCATTTTAATGCCTGGTAAAACTAAAGGTACATTTGTTGGGACAAATATGATGATAAAAACAAAATATATCATAAGAGTTTAATTTCAGAGCTGATATCTATCTATTTTTCATGGTTTTCTTGATAATAACCAAAATCACATCTTACATCAATATCTATGGCATTGTACTTACAAAAACAGTGCTGTTATTCATTCCATGTTTTCTTTTCTGTCTGTTTTAGTCACATGATACACACAGGAGTTAGTACTTGATTGCATAACCATTGTTTTTAATCATTTCTGATGGTCTAATCATTTTTTCCATGACTGAAAATGCTTGTCCATTTTGTTTTGCACGACACAATATGGTTATTGTAGCTTTCAGAAAGAAAAAAATGATGTTTTGCAAGGACAACACTTGACATATGATGTCAGAATAACTTAACAGGAACACTTTTATGCCTCTATGATTAACTATTAGCCTATTATGTTTGATTTGTGTTTTCAATATTTTCTGTGTGCTTTGTATTGGCTTTTTTGCAAGGAGTTTCTTCCTTTCTCAAATGTCACTGAAATACATTTTGTCATACATTTTCAACTTGCAAATACATGTTTGGGTGAAGAAAATACCAAAGGGACAGATTTTGTCTAATTAATAAATCACAAAAAAGGTATTTATCCCCTTTCTATTTTCATCTACTTTTTATACTGCAAACAGTACTTAATAGTCAAGTAGTGCCTATGTAAAAACTGCTTTTACATTCTCGAAGTAGTGACTGTACCTGAGGAACTGCTGCCTGATCCTGAAGGCAGTTTGATGGGAGGGGGCCGGTGCTTCACCCCTTTTCCCAACATAGACGTCTGGACCAGAGCAGAAAAACTATCACCCTACAGATGACACAGGAACCAATTTGCATTATTAACACTAACACAGAAATACAACACAAATATGAAGACTTCTCACCATATCAGTGTATTTAGTTTTGTTTTATTTTGCTCATCACCAAAGACATGGTATAGAGCACAAACATTATGCCAAAACAGAAAAAATAATATACATTCAATAATAACAAAATTCACAGAAAAAGAGGTAAAACCCTTTTCACCTCAAACAGTAGCAGTCATTTTCAGTAAATTGTCAAATCAGAGGAATACTCACCTCATTGTCTCTGCTGGGGGAGGGAGGCCCCTGTCCCACGTTGCCTGAGTTATGGGACATTTTAACCTGACACTTGACATCCCTCTCATACACACCTTTGTACTGAGTAAGAAACCTGAAAACCACAAACACATGTACATTTTTTAACATTCTCTCCAACAGCAAATGTATTACAAAGCAAAACCAAAGTAAGGTGACGTACCGGTCTGCATCTATCTTTGATCCTATGAGGAATCTGGTGATGAGACAAATACAAAGTGAACTCAGAATACTGTTTTGAATACAGATGTACAAATGTGAACTTGTCAAAAGATGTGGCCTTACGGGGGATGTATGAGCTTAAGGTCTGCGCTGTCCTCTTCTGCTTTTGGTTCTTTAGCACAGTAGATTTTGCCGTACACCAAAGGGTCTCCCATCGATTGGAAGATGGACACTTTGGTTCTCTGGGCTTGGCCCCCGACCTCACATTCAAATGTATAGTCATCTACAACTTCCTACATCAAGAGAATAGACAAAAAACAAATGAACAGAACTGAGAGGCATGCTTTTATGATATGCAGGATCAGACTCAACTGTACCACTGAAAAGGATGGTGACAAAGCCTTATATCTAGAGTTGCAGGAAAAATTATTAGACCATCAGAAGTCATCAAAAAACAATGGTTATGCAATTAAGTACTAACTCCTGTGTGTAATGTCAATAAACAGAAAAGGAAAAAATACAAAATGCCTAAAAGCAATGTTTTTGTCAGTCCAATGCCATAGCTGTTGATGTAAGAACCTATGTGGTTTTGGTTATTATCAAGAAAACTATAGAAAATGGATAGATATCAGCTCTGAAATTAAACTCTTACGAGATATTTTTGTTGTTATTATTATATTTGTCCAAATAAATGACCTTTAGTTGTACCAGTCATTAAAATGAACAAGAAATTGAATAAAACACAAGAGTGTCTGATCATGACTGTAAAACTGCACATTAGCCCAACACAGACTCTAACACAAACTTTATGTAAAGAGACACACATGTTTTTGGTGCTCTTAGTGCGGGCTGTTCACACCTGGGTCAAAAATGCACCTCATATTTGTATTTGGGTCAGTCAGTGGATGATGAACCTTTATCTAACACTGACTTGATGTTTGCTAGTTTTTAAATGTGATTTTTAGAACAATCCGAATTAACATTAATAAAAAAGTCTTATTATATATATCAATTTGGTCATTTGGATAATATTATGATATTATTACATGTAAAAACAAAAATCTTAAACCAGACTAAACATTAAAATAATATTCAGGAGTAAATGGCTGCATCTATAAGCAAATTAAAGGGAAATTAATCCATATGTCACCAGCAATTAATACAGTGAAACCTGTTTTAGTGCCTACACAGACCATATTTTGTCTGACTAAATGAGGAAGTTTCTAAAATGTCCCATATAAGATATATCTGCAGTCTGTTTTTCCACAAGAGCATGCACATGAGTGAAATTCAGCAAAGTTCAACAAAGTACTTCATCTTTCAGGTTCAGCACAAAAGTACCTGCAGTGGATCAACACAGAGTTATTGGCACAAATGGTTGTGCAACCATTGCAATCTTTCTGTTCACATATTTAATATTTTCTCAGTGTTAACATTAATGCAGGGGCAGAGTCTCATCTTTGTCTCACGTAGAACATTATCTATTTCAGATAACTGTTCTCTGCTTATTTCTGACAGTGAACAGCCCTCATTGATCTGTGCTCAGAGCCCATTAATGCAGCTGTCACACCTACCTCAGCAGGCCAGATCACAGTAGTGGGCTGAGAGTCTTCCAACTGCAGGGATTTCTCAACCACAGCATACTTCTCCACCTAGGAGACACGCAAACAAATCCATCTGGTTAGTTATGTCCTGCATTATACCTGCCAGACTTTGTTGAAAGTCAGTTTTAAGTGGTTTGGGGTTAAATATTTAAAGGACAATGTTGTAAAAAAATGATTAAAGTCCCTTTTCATTCACCATCAAGTATTTTTTCTGTCACTTCTCTGTAACCTTTGTGCAAAATGAATGCCTTTTGGGAAAAGTAAGTCTAGCCATTAATACTTCATCTTTTACAATGAGTCACATTTACATTGATTTATTGTAAAGTTTAGAATGAAGAAAAAAGAGAAGTGGTATGAACAGTTTATAATGAGTTCATTCTACATTTAATGGAAACATTTTTGAAAAGCCTTATTACTCACTGCTGAGTATTTTGTGTCATAAGATGTATTCAGGGAATCTTAGCAAACTTACATCAATTTCCTTCGGTACAGTTAGCTGGCAGTTGTTCTGTTTCCACATATCAACACACTGATGACATCCGAGAAACCAGGAAGTCAGCCGCAGAGAAAAAAAAGGTATGACAAAAATAAGTTAGCATATATACCACAAGAGTATGTTCTGACCCATTCTGAGACAGAATACAGTATGACTTTTTCCTTAATAACATGTTAACCTCAAACACCCTGCCTCAGAATAAAACCATTTAGCATATATTAACATACATTTTGTTATAGCAGCATTTATTTTTAGTTGTGTTTAACATAACTGGTCCATGTAAAAGTCAAAGCTGTGAGAGAAAGGTACTACGACAAATAGGTCAACAACTTCCCTACAGAGAATATCTACTATACAGTGAAATGCCTCTGCATACAGGCTGTATAGTGTACATATGTATGTCAGATGGGGTGGGTGTGTTGCCTACTTACGTTTCCAACCTTGGAGATCTTAAGGTCTATGACAGGAGCAGGTTTTCGCTCCTTCCTCCTCTGGAGGTAGTCATAGAGTCGTAGCTGTGGTGGCATGGGTAGGTGGGACAGCTCCTGCTGCCTATTAAGTGCAGCTCGAGAGTGCCTCTTAAAACACCTACAATGAAAACAAACACTGTTACTGTCAAGGTTACTGTAGCTTAGTATGTATCATTGTAGGGAATCACTGAGGAGCTCGACATTTAATTTAAGTGTTCAAGACCTTTTCTACACTTAATAAAATCTATACTTTACAATCAGTTTTCCATTCTGCTATCTTTCATTTCACAAAGAAAAACATTCTCAAATGAACATATTTTTTTTTAAAAGCTCAGATGGCATGACTGAATTGAAAGTGCACTGACTCCGGCCTTGGTGTATTTTGTACCGTTTCATTGAGCGAGTGTTCATTTTCTGCTTGTTGTAGAGCAGACGGTTGGCTGTGCAGGTGACAGAGATGGAAGGGTCCAGACACAAAGGTTCAGCTGTGGCCAGAATCAACTGACTCTCCAGCTGCAATTTATCATCCTAAAGTGGAGAAACAGACACTTGAAAAACACTTGTAAAATGAGCCAACACTAAAAAGGCTCAAGAACCATAAGGCCTATTATGGTAGAGGCATACTCTGTTTTTTATTAACTCAGCAACGGTTCTGTCAGGACACCAGAGATAGGAAAAGTTTAAGGAATAAGACAAAACTTAGGTCTTAATGTCTTAAATATGTACTTTTATGTGAGGTGTGTTAATATGTTTGTATTAATGGTGATTTTATACAAACACGATTACTCTTCAAGTACTCTGATTGAAAGCTATTAAAATAAAATAAAATTAAAAAAACTGTTTTAGGGTATGATTGTTTTTCAGTGTTTTCATTTCCTTAAATCAAAATTTAATTATATTATTAATTATAATTAAATTTTTCAATTAAATATTTAATGTCTTACCTGTGTCCACTTGTGGTGGTCACTGGTCATGGCATGGACATCACAGATCAGGGTCTTCAGGACAACAAACAGAATAAAATAACTCGGTTTGTGTGGTGGAAGTTTAACAGGGAGTTAATAGCCCTGCGTGTATTACAGTCACACTCACACTTGTTCAGACAGTATTTGTTAACAGTTTTGGTGATTTTCAAAGACACTAAGGGATGTAAAACTCTACTGAACCTTTGCCATTTGCCAGTACAAGTATTTACCTGCATGGTTGGTCTCAGCAGGATGTGTCTGCTCTGATAGGTTGGCATCTTGGTATTGCCAGACTGCCTATAGTCTCTCACTTCGACTATTACACAGCCACAGTGGAAGATGTTTACCTGAGACACAGTAAACACAGAGGCACAAAGAATGGCTTTTATCTTACTTAATAACATTAGAGGGGGGTATATTCAAATACTACTCTATGATCAGATATGCTGTACATTGATTTGTGCATTTGAAATGATAATACACACCTGGGATTTCTCCAACAGATCCACCAAAATAGGAGGCAACTCCTCTGCATCCAGGTACTCCAGCAGTTCTCCTTCTTCATATGGCAAACGGATGGTTTCAGAATCTAGAGTCACAAACATGTGCAAATGAGGTGATTTTGCAGTGAAAATCATAGCTTAAACAAAACAACATAAGTACACCAGGTTAATTTTTTAACTGACTCCTCTTACCAGACCCATTCTTTCCCCTGAGCATTAACGAGTAGCCTTCATTCCCAGGGTAAAGGTTGACAACCAAACATGATACAGACTCCTGAGACACCAGCTTCTCCAGTAGATTCACATTTCTCCTCAGATTCTTGTGAAAAAAACAAAAAATATGTTTATATAATAAATAGACCCCATCATGGAGTCACAACAAACCCTTCTAAACTTACTAAAGACTATACAAAACTGTGTCGTGTTTTAAAATGTATTATTATTATTGCTGGCACAAACTCAATGACAGGACATTTAAAAAATAGGCTATGTCTACTTGTTTATTGCTTCCTTGCTTTTATTTACTTTAATGGACTTGAATATTTTCGAGCTACTAAGGGTATATATTAATAGCAAATTATTGTATATATTTATGTGTATTTGTGTCCACATAATGATATGTATACTATATGTGAATTTTGTGTTATTTCTATTATTGTGAAAAACAAAGTACATATAGTGCACAAGCTCAAAAAAATAAACTAATATTTTTGTGCTTACTGACTATATCCTGTAAAAGCATGTTTCGGGTTTAAACTTTACTATTTGTTTTTAGTTTAGTAAAAATCGTACCCTTTTCAGTAATTTGCAAGGATGAACATATTCTAATTACACAGTTATAATAATGCTTTAAATTAGACTGTGCAAACCTTTAACTCTGGCTCCTTCTCACATTCCTCTATGTAGAGCTCATAGAGCTTCTGGTACAAACTCTTCCTTCCACCAGAAGAAATTCTTCTTTTGGCTGGTCGTTGTCGAGCACTTTCAACAATGTACTGGATAACAGAGAACACACTGAATTAGGAAACATTGTATGAATAACAAGATCAACTCATGAGTCATTTAATTGTAAAACGTGTGCTATTTCCCTCCTCCTGCAAACTTAAATTCAGACAAAGAAATCTCCTACCTCGGCTCGATCCAATGCATATTCCAGAACTTGTTGCTGAAAATAAAAGTTATATCAAACGTTAAATATACTCTGGAAGAAATCAGACTGCTGATAAGGATTTATGATGAAAGGTGGGTTCCTGTAACATCACTTAACATTTAGTTAGTTATAGCATCATGATGAGATGAGGTGAAACTTACCATTGTGGTCCACCGCCAGCTTCAAGGCGAGTGACGGTAGACGATGCTGTCCTTTCTGCCCCACACCGTCACCTTCCTAAAGTGACCATTCACACCCTGCACAGCAACACACCCCGTACAGCATGTAGCGTGGCCACAGCACAAAGTAAACACAAAAACAAATACATTAACGCCGATCTGTTCGATGAGGTTGGTAAGTTCTTTACACAGTATTTATTCTAGATAGTCTGTCTGGCACCTAACCAGATACAACCAACAAACAGCTCAGCAGACAAATGGACGAAACACTTTAACTCAAGTTGTTTCTGAATATGCTCAACTATTTTGTGCTTCAAAGTTAGTATTTGTACCACAGCCTCCAGAGTCGGTAATACTGGGTATTTAGCACTGGTGAACTCTGGTGACTGGAAGTCTAGGCGAGTGACTGGATAGCAACAAGCTCGTTGATGCCTGACCGTGGAGGCTAACACGGCTAACGTTAGCATGCTAGCCCGTTACCGTGGCAAGCTGTAAGTTACCAGCTACGCTAATGATGATACGTCGTCTGGGACAGAGACCGACAGAGCGACGACACTCTCAGCGAGAAGGATGGACTTGCCTTCGATATTGCATAGCGGTCGAATTTAACTCCAATGCAAGAAAGCGAAATGAAATTGAAATATCAGTGTCTTCATTGAAAAAAAGTCGGAGCAGCAGCCATTTTCTTCCAGTGTGACAACAACAGCTAAACTTCCGGTTTGGGCCAGCAGTGGGCGGAGCCATCTAGGTGTCTACCACTGAGGCTCCATTAAAATAGTCAATAGATGAGAACACATTTCTTTTGCTTTTTCATTTTGGGGATGGCTTTACCCTGACCCTTTTTATCAGAGGAAATGCAGGCTATACATTAGTGACACATGACCTGTTACACCAACAGTTTGCAACTACTGATGAAAATGCCCTGTAACCCTAAAAATCTATTCTACTAAATATAGCTTATACTAATGTACCCACTTATTTATTACTTTAGAATAACTGTTGGTGGCTACATTATTTTTGCACATTAGCCTAGAACTACAAGTGTGTATCCAAAACCGTAAACCCCGTAAACATACATTAATGCAAATATACAGTGCATACTCACCTATTTGCAATGGTCTGTACATTAGCAATTCTCTTACAAATCAGTGGCAGTAAATCTAAACCAGGACTAGAGATCAGGTCAGATCTCTTGCCGGGTGATTTGTAGATACTTGAAAACAGCACAGTCTTCAGTCTGATGTGAAGTAGTGCTATTCTGCCTTGACACATTTAGTGCTGAGAGCAAATGATCCTGTATCCAAAAGCACACACTGTTAAATATTTGGGGCCACTCCTAGACTGGAGCTTAGATCCTGGCCCCTCCTTTAAGTTTTTACTTCATATTCCCTAATACCATTTTTTTTTTTTTTGCTTTTCCATTTGCCTTTTTCTTTCCATTTGCCTTTTCCATGTGCCTTTCCATCGACCTCCCAGCCAACCAATCCAGAAACTAATGCATATATATATTTAAGAAATAAATTGTTTTACAATGTTTAATTACTTAGTAACTAATATCACATTATGAATGAGCCAGTTGACACTTGGCTGCATATCCTTCTCTCTAGTCACAGTTACATTCTAAGACATAGTTCTGTTATACTTTTACCATTAGGGGTTACTAAAAATATTTATCTTTCTCCTCCAGCTCAGTATTTTACGTATGAGAGTTTGGTAGTTAAACATTTATTGGCTTTTATTAAATTATTATTGATGAAGACAAACACACAGCCTTCAGTAAACAAATATTATCAGTCAAAGGGATTGGGGTTTGGGATGACATTCCAGCTCCAATAAGAGACTGTGCCACATTTAGCATTTTTTAAGACAATCTAAAAAAGTGGCTAAAAACAAACCAGAACTGTCAGCACTAATTTTATGTTTCTCTGTCTGTTCAGTGTTCCTTGTTGCTGTCATTAGTGTGTGCTCAATGTCCAGTGTCTCTATTGTGTTGAAATTTTTTTCTTTCAGTTATTATTATTATTATTATTATTATTATTATTATTATTATTGTTTGCATTTGTTTTCTGTAATTTTTGTTACTGTTAATTGTGTGTGCCAATTGTCCATTTCCTTTATTGTGGGGTTATTTTATTTTATTTTTTGGTGTATATTATCTGTAATTTTTGCTATTGTTATGTTATTTCTTCTGACCTACCAGGGACTGCCAGTGGAAAGTAGCCTTTAGCTAATTCTGGCATAATTACATTTACATGTAGATTAATATACACTGCCCCTTTAAATAAATAAATGAATTAATATGAATTAATTGATTTTGATTTTGACTTGAATATTTATTATATGCCCAGTTATTCAGCTCTACCCTCTGGTTTGGTAATACTACCTCATTATATCCATTATATGCAGAGACCAAATGGAATCTGAATCCGTAATGTTGTCAGTAGTTTGACAGCCTATTAGAGCTCCCTAACAAGTCCATTAGATTGCTAACAGTGCTGAAACAGCTGCATGGCATCTCGCTAATAACTCAGCACTAACAGTAGGCCAAAGTGGGGTTGCACTGCATATATTGCATCTCTGCAGGGTTAAATAATCTAATTAAAAGATAGACAGAGATAGAAAAAAAAAGGGGGGGGGGGCTAGAAACATTGACAAAAGCTTGAACTGAAGGGGCAGAGGATGTTGAATGTTTGTGTGGATTGTAAAATGTCCCTTTGAATTAGTCGCACTGGTATTTAAAATATTATCATCTTAAATTTGGTAAAGTTTTTGCCTAAAATTTTTCTAAGTAATTTGTATAATTCCTGTAAACTTAACAAATTTACAGAGTACATTCACAAAAAAGTATTAGACCATCAAAAGTCAACAAAAACAATAATTAGGTAATCAAGTACTAACTCCTGTGTGTATCATGTGACTAAAACAGACAGAAAAGAAAACATGCAATGTCTAAAAGCACTGTTTTTGTCAGTACAATGCCAAAGCTAGTGATGCAAGAGCTTATGTAATTTTGGTTATTACCAAGAAAACCATGGAAAATGGATAGATATCAACTCTGAAATTAAACTTCTATGAGCTATATTTGTTGTTATCATGATATTTGTCCAAACAAATGTACGTTTAGTTGTACCAGGCATTAAAATTAACAAGAAATTGAAGAAAACATGGGATGGTCTAATAATTTTTTTCCAAGATTGTATATATTGGTTAGATGAAATTCCATATTTTGACAGTAGGGGGAAGAACAGGATCATAGATTAATTAGGCTGACTGCCACAGACTTGTAGTGCAACTACAGTAACATAAGGGAGAATTTCAGTAGACTTGTATTACATTTCCTCATCCAAAGCTACAAATTTAACTTAACACATACTATGACAAGCAATAACTTTACATAAACATAAATCTGCTGCCCTTCACTGGTTGCTCGTGAGTTTTAAAGCTGATCTTAAGAGTTTACTCCTTATTTTTAAAGCCTCAAAATGTCTGGCACCTACCTTTGTGTTCTACTAACTCCCTTTGAGCAGAATTGTTGTTTGACATCCTTCAGAAGAGCCCCCCTGCCAAAATCTTAATTTGATGGGGGTTTCTCTGTCTGGAACCAAGAGGTCTCAAACAGTATCCTCCTTAAATAAATCTCTTTTTACAACTCACTCTTACAGAATGGCTATTTTTTAACTGATGACATTTGTTGTAATGATTTCAATGGTTTAATATTTATATTTCAAGTTCGGGATGTTATTCATTTTTAATATATACATTTGCTGAGCATCTTATTTCTGTAAGTTATATATTTTATTTATGTACAGAACATTTCAGTATTTCCAAGGGTTAAAGAACCAAAACAAATGTATTACAAATAGCACTAATATTATCTAAACAGATATCAAATGGGCAGATATGAGCTCACTCTTGTCTTTGTTTCTGATTTATTTCTCATCTACTTTTCAGCATTTTACTTCTCATCTCTGACATTTTTTTGATGTTTCCTATGCAACAATACAAAATACACTACGCATTTCCTGGTAGCAGCATAGAAAAAATGAATTAAAACTCTGCTACACCATTGATAAAATATTCCGGCCTTAAGAAACATTTGTGAAAAATACATTTCACATCAGGGGCAGGAAAATCATTGCTGAATATACCCAATGACTCTTTAACCTCCTTACTTCAGGCAGGTGGTACAGAAGCATAAAAAGTCAGACAAACAGGCCGAAAAACAATTTTTATCCTTGGGCAGTCAGACTGCTAAATGCCCAAGTGAAGCCCGTGGACATACTGTCCCTAATCCTATGCAATATAAATATGTGTGTGTGAAATATGTCTGGACTATGGATTTAAATGAATATTTTATTAACTGATGTTGGCATATTTTGATTTTATTGAATGTGTTAATTTTATTGAATGTTTTATTTATGGCTTTTCTTTCTTTTATTTATTTTTTTTGCACTGAAGAGGGTAAGCTCTACCAAGTTTCATTATATAGCCATTGTACAATGACATGTAAAATCTATTCTATTCTAAACTGCAATAAGAAAGCACTATGATGCCACTGCTGCCTGAGGAGTTACATAAAGGTATTTCAGCCATTATTAGTTTAAGCATCAGTCAGCTGTTATTTTTTCTTTGGGCTGTCTGTTCTGAAAAGTATTCTTTCAACATCAGTCTCTTAACATCATTAGTAATACCTTTATGAGGGTAGAAAGCTTCTAGGTGGGGCTTAGATAGGACCAGTCCTCACCTGCTCCCACACCGAAACACACAAGCTTCTATCACGGGCAAAAGTTGACATACATGACTAGGCTTGTGAGAAGGTCAGTCACTTTTCAAGGCTTTTTTTTCTTAAGACAGAGGGTCAATTTTATATGGCCATAATCTGCATCTGGACATTGATGCTGTTTGCATTTTACATCTCATGGCTGAGGAAGTCAGCAAGTGGAATTCCATAATTTCTTTATTAGAAACAAACAAGTAATAGGAGCAGAAATGAGCCCTCATGGACCACTTTCAACCATCACTACTTGTTGAACAGTGAGTCAACAGAATTCCATAATCACCCTGCGTGGTGTCTGCATTTTTATGTGTTTATGAGAGAAATGGAGGGATACTAAAAACAATAAAACAAAACCAACATTTAAGGTTTCCATCCAGGGTATTACCAAAGGCTCTGACTGTGGTTTTGAACTGACAGACCTCCACGCGATAATTTATTCTTCATGAACTCACCAGAGACTGTCCTTGGTTGGAATTGGATTGAATAGGCACATAATGCAGACCAGCTGGAGGTTTGGACATGGTATTGAGGAAATCCATGACAGAAAAAAAGAATATATACAGCTGGTGATTAAAATGTATGGCACCATTCAGGAGTATAAGGGGGGGTTACATTCATTTAAAAATGCTGGTAAGTCTCAGGCAGTGATCTCTTTCACAGTACGCAGACCATATTGGGCATAATTTTTACCTTAATAACTTACCATGATGAGGTCATATGATCATTCATGTTTGTACATCTATCACTTTGTCTGTCTGTCTGTCTGTCTGTAGGATAATGTAAAAACTGCTTTGCGGATTTATATGAAATCATGTGTCAAAGAGGAACTCAGACCTGGAAGGATGACAAACACTTTAAATTCTCAAAGAGATCCATATAAAGCAACTGGTGCTGGATTTTTTTTTTCCTATCACATTTTCTAACATTGCAAGATAAGGGGTATAATTGCATTACAAAACTGCAGGGCCTCTTTGAGTACCCCTCTGTTTTTGAATGCAATATTACAAGAGAGATGAACTCCATTGGAAAATTAATGATGACACTGATGGCAAATCACTCCAGGCATTCTGTGAAATTCTAGCTGCTGTTCAGTTGTGTTTGGCAGGCTATCAGGTGTGCAACAAGCTGGTGCAAAAGACTTAATACCTTTTGTCACTTGACTTTATCAAACATAAATCCTTACATGCAATGTGTTACCTTAACAACTGAAGAGGATTTCAGGGAACATTGTGAGTTCAGAAACATCAGTGCATCCAACTTGGCTCACTGTTTGTTAATTTCTTTATATCTTCTGAGCATGTGTTTGTGCTACATGACTGTTCTTCAACTATGGCTGTGTGCCTACATATATGAGAGTTGTTTCACACTGATGCTCCTGACAAATCATAAATGACAACTGAAATATGACTGAACCTAAACCTAATTCCTGCATTGCAGCCAAGGAGAAAGATGCAGGATTTAAGGATTTCTGAAGATCTGCAATCAATTACTAAGCTCATCCAAGGTGTACTCCCACAAGGTAGAGGTACTGATGGCGTGCAACAGGACATCTATGTAAACAGTACTTTGATTGTGATGTAAACCACTATTGGTTTTCACAAGTGCATCCAGAGTTGAGACCTCTAGAGAAGAAGAATTGTCACTTTTTATTTTTTTTACTTTCATTATATGGGAATGTACTTTTTATAATACGCATGTGCGCATTTAAATTCCTGGTAATCCTGCTGGATTCAATGTTTTAGACATGGAAATGAAAAAAACATGTAAATACCATTCAGCAGTGATCCTCTGCAGCGAATACAAGAAAGATCACGTATGAGCTGTAAAAAGTGTTAAGATATCTTTTGTTCTTGTCTTTTATTAACTGCACAATTAAGTAATAATAAGGAAAATGTTTAGAATTTTGAAATTTGGTTAATCTGAAATAAAAACACCTTAAACATCTTGGCAAAATATAAAATAATATGTCAGTCTAGTGATTTTGAAATAAGATTAGAAGGCTATGAGTTGTACTATTGTTTGCCTTTCTCTTAGAAACTTTACATTTTATTTTTATGTTTGTATTTTACTCTTTACCTATTGTAATGTATTATCTATAGCCACTTTTACAAAGAGATCCTGGAAAAAAAGGTGAGATTGGATCCATCTTTTTGCCACCATTGACCAATTTCCACAGCCAAGCCAAAGGAGTAACAGAGGTGAGACAGGCTGGACTTTTACACAGTGGACTTATGTTCTGGAATCAAAGGGGCGGTGACACAGCGTAGCATATAGAGTGATGTATAAGTTGTGTGTTGGAAATACCCCAAACATAACTTGTCAAGGAACTATTTGAGTCTCAGAACGATGTGAGTTGTGCATGTGTAGAAGCATTTATCTTTGTCAGTCATCTTTTACGACTCACTACGGCAACTTTTGGAGGACAAATTACTGTTGTATGAGTCAAATTATGTTAAAGTACACTTAACCTTATGTAAAAGTACAGAGACTTTAGCTTCAAGGAGTATCTTTCTGGAAATCAGAATTTGAGAATAAATTTATATGCCTATTTTCAGTTTCTTTCACAGCCGATAGCCTATCCAGCTGACAAACCTTGTGTCTAGATCTGGGGGAAATCAAGCGGTAGAGGGTATGGTCTTCCCTAGCCAGATTGCCATAACAATCTGGCTAGGGAAAGATGACCGACAGAGAAAAAGGTTTCTACAAATGCGCAACTCACATTGTCCCTTGACATAGCTTCTTTGCTAACCTCTGGAGAGTCAGCCCATCTTTCACTGTTCCACAAATGTTAGCATGGATAGAGTCCTCTCCCCAAAGTGACAATAGCTTGCGGATCTTCCCAGTTTGACATCTTTCTAGTCAGGCTGGTATGTTTGTTCATGTATGTAGCCTGCATTCATTTTATAATCCCCCCGATGTGGGGGTCGCACATGCAATACATCACTAAAATGTCACACCTTGGTTGCGGAACAAAAGGTGTTCCTTTTACATAGTGCTCCGGAATCATGAATCCCCTTTATCATGGCTCTGTTACTACCTCCAGATACCTTTCTGATCCACTATTTCATTTACACATTTACTTACACATTTACTTTCGAAAGAAAGGTTGAAATATTCCCGTAACGGCAGTGCTATGTAAAAGGAGCTTATATTTACCATTTTCAACATATTTAACCTATTTGCACAATTTACTAGTATCCATTTATTTACTGGATTAATCTTTACTGCGGATGCCGCTTTTACTATACTTGCCAACACTTACTTTTGATGACTCAGACCATCTGTGAACAAAAACACTCAGAATGTTATCTCATATCTCAGATTAATAATGAGAAACATTTGGAAGACAAATAATCAAACTCTTGGAATGTGGTCAGCTTTTCAGGCTAAAATGAGAGAAGCTTTTCGATTCAGAAAGTGTTGAGGTCTGACAGACCATTTAGTATGGGGGGAAAAAACTCACAAAAAGAACCCCATGTTGTTTTGTTTGCAGAATGGAGGGACTGTATCCAGATGTGGTCATTGGTTTTCTCTGTGCCATCAGTTCAGCTTATGCATTTTACCAGTCCAAGTTGAGATATATGTGAAACAAATATATAAACACTGTAGAGGAAGATGGAGATGGGGCATGGCAAATAAGGACATACTGGTGCCAGTGATTTACAGCATTGTGTGCATCCATGTGTTTGTATGGCAGAGACACATTGGTGAATCCAGTGGGAACAGATTGAACAAATTCTTAACCCTGTCTTGGCAGGAGCATCGAGCTTCATCATTAATGCATTGCACCTACGTCTCCTCTCACTCTTCTTCCCACCATTGCTTCACTCTGTCTCTTCTTGGTTCCTCACTCACCTTGATGGTCGTGGGACCTGGAAACTGTGGGAGTAAAGACTTTTCCATCTCAGACTGTTTTATTTTTTCTTCTCTGGAACACAGAGATGAGTACTGCAGCTGTGTGGACAACATCACCCCCGGTCCAAAGGAGTGGATGTCATGAATCCAAATCCAAAAATTTCAGGTCCAGAGTATCATATGATATGATTCTCCGGAGACTGACACATTTCAAAATATGCGGAGAAAAGTACAACACTTAGGAGTTTACGACGTGGTACACTGACTGATTTATGACGATATAATAACCTTTGTTCCTACTCTAAATCAGTCCTTAGAATAAAAGACTACAAAGAAACATCAAAATATTGATGACATAGTGAATATTTAATTAATATAGTTTTACTTAGTGTTTCCCAATCCTGGTCCTCGAGGCACAGTGTCCAGCATGTTTTAGATGTAGCCCACTTCCAACACACCTGATTCAAATGATCAGCC
>JAPTGZ010000007.1:24435923-24450641 GCA_029814645.1 Fowleria isostigma | reverse complement strand
CATGGCGTCGCACAGACTGGAGTTCAGTGGATTCGATTTCTGACACAGGACACCAGTGAGTCGCAATAAACCGTCATGTTCAGTTTAGTGTAAAAGTTTCTGATCCTCATTGATGTCAACATAAAACTAAATGAGGTCCAGTCTGTTTCTTCCTAATCTGTGTGTTACACCAGTAAGCTTAGTGAACTCATCCAGTCATGTGAATGTGATGAAGTCATACAGTAATGATGTAAAGCCCTTTCAAAGACATATAGCCTATAAGGTCACTGAATGCATTATTTTCTATTACTTTTGTTTTCAATACAAAACAAAATGAGGACCATTATATATGTTTTAATCTGTGTGTCACACTAGTAAACTTAGCTCAGCTCCATCTTTTATTAGCTATACTGCTTCTAGAACCCACAGATCAACCTGCTTGTAGTTATATATAATGCATTACATATAATTCTTGCAATTCATTCATGTGTTTCATTGATGCAAAATGTGGGGCAGATTGGATAAGGTACATTAAAACTATAACCACTTCCTCTTTGGTGGCAAAGGCTTTAAATTGGCTGCAATGCCATGGCAAGGGTCATGTCGATGAAGTGTGTGTACAATGATGTAAAATTAAGAGAATATTGGCATTCAAATTTAGTCATAATTTTATTTTAAATATTTTAAAGAAATAAATTCTGTTCACTTAGCTTTATTTTTCAGATTTTTTTTGGGACAGTGCACGTTATTTACCATTTCTGTCCATTAATATGTCATATTTTGCCAAAATGTTAATATTCACCCCCAGTAAAAATACTCAACCGACTTGCTTTGTTTATTTTACAGTAGACTCATCAGCCAACACTGCTCCAAGATGGAAAATAAAACTAAACCTCCAAAATAATTTCAAACCTCAGGTGGATGTAACAGAGAAACTCAAATAAGTAAACTGCAAGTCAGAAACGTGTCAGTTATTTGTCCATTTTCTCATATATTCTGCATGCTGTGGTTTTCTCATTTGTCATGTGCCGTGCTGCACAGACCCCTCACTGATGCATGAGTCACAGATCCCGGGTTTCCACATGGTCATTATGTTGTCCAGAGCCATGCTGAAAAATGAAAATGGCTTGAGCAGACTGTTACAAAAATAACCCTTTTGATACGGTAATGGCAACTTTTATTTATTCAGGCCTAAGTTATTGCATAAGATGTATAACACAACAGACCTTTGTTAGAATGCCTGAAGAGTTTGGTGTTTTAATGCTGTTCTCCGTGATTATTTATGTTATCATTTTTGCGAAGTAGTTTCACCTCAGGTATTTACCATTGGCAATAATGATTATAAAAAGTTCTGATATAATGTGCCTCATGTTCCTTTGTATAGCTTGGACGAGAATGAACAACCAAAATAAAGGAAACACCTGGAAAAATAAGAAACAATCTATAAAGCTGACAGAAAGTAGTTTCCTGTTATAGTTACTGTCTGCTCAACACCCTCAGGGGTAAGTTAAACACTACTGAGCCAAAGCCATTCTGATCTATCATTTTAATCCAATGTATTTGAAGCATTGTTAGAACATGTCAAGTATCAGCTCTGCCTATAGGATGTGTGTTTACAAGAGGTTTTATATCCTATAAAATCACATGCTCCGTTTGTGATTTTGCAGTTGAAATCAAATAAATCAATCAAACCAAATAATATGACTTATATCCTTTGTCTAACTCTTTTTAACACACATGTCCTTTTGTTGTGGGATTCTGGAAAACTGCCTGAGACAGTGTTTCCTCTATCAACAAAGCACTTGTTGAAGGAAATTTATCATGGAAGAAACCGTCAAGGGGTTTCATTCTCTGCTGGGTGAGTTACAGGGAATCTTTCACGTTGCAGGTGCAGAAAACTTTTTTTTATTAATAGATATAAGGAAATTGATTTCTCTTGAAGGTGATGTAACTACAACAAACTACGTATTTATTTATATCTGTGGACAGGGTGTGGGAAATAGATTACAAGAGTACAGTCAGTCTTCCTGTCACTGAATGATACAATAATACATAGTATATGGATATACTCAGGATGGTTTACTATATACTATGCGTTCATTGTGTGTGTGGTGTTTCGTCACTCAGGTGGTAGATATGACCTTTGTGATGACTTTCTGTAACAAATATGGATGTTTATGGTGGTTACTCTCTAACAACTGTGAGAAATAATTGTGATTAACTCATAAAGACCCAAACAGCCGCTGGCAATGGCAATGCAATGTTTAATGAACCACTACTCCTATCAATACATGTAAATAATTGGTGTAAAATGAAGTTTGTCATCGTTTCATTGTCATCAGATATGACACATTTGGACATTCAGAGGCTCTGTAGTGAATGGGGAAACACTGTCAAGTTCTACAGCATTGATTCACCAGTAAAACTCATGGAGTTGGATCAATGACAGTTGACAGGAGACACTTGTTTTATGTTCAGTTATTGCAGTAAAACTCACTTTTTCCATCAGTTTTCTCTGTTATTGATATAGTAGTCCTCAATCTTAAACTGAGCTTTTATAAACATCTACATGGGGCGGCCATAGCTTAGGATTTAGAGCAGGTCGTCCAATAACCAGAAGATTGCCGGTTCGGTTCCCGCTCTGTCCTAGTCATGTGCTGTTGTGTCCTTGGGCAAGACACTTCACGCCCCTTGCCTCCAGTGCGGCTACTCAGACTGGTGTATGAATACGTATGACTGTTCAGTGGTGGTCAGAGGGGCCGTAGGTGCAGATTGGCAGCCACGCTTCCGTCAGTCTGCCCCCGGGCACCTGTGGCTACAGATGTATTTTGCCACCACCAGAGTATGAATGTGTGAGTGAATGAACAATGGATGTATGCGCTTTGGTTTTAAATACATAAAAGAACCAAACAAGGCCCAGAGGCCCACATCAAAAATATTAAAACCAATATTTTCATGGATAAGAAAGCCTAACAAGGAAACCAAGAGATGAAAAACAAAATGGATGACAGATAATTGTTTTTAGTGTATTTTACAGCTAATTTAAGACAAGGGTCAAAACCAACGCCTCAGACATAAGAGATGGTAGCAGAAAGATAACAAGAGGAAGGTTACATATAGCAAAATACCTGATTTTCTCTGAAAAAATGCAGTATAGAGAGGATAATCTTACAATAAATGTTGATACATTGCTCAGGAAAAGTTAAATGCAGAGAAGAGTTTATTCGGGAAGTGCCACAAAACTAGCGCTGGGTCTTCATTGGTTAAATGGAACACATGACCATTACTGTGTAAAGGTTCCTAAATAATCAGAAAATACAGAAAAAAGTTCCTGAGTACGCTAACCCTTATTCCTAATCCTATGCTAAATATCCTATGACTGTATAATACCTGAATAAGGCTAACAATAGGACCCAGAAAACTGTGAGTGTGCATTGTTTATGACCTGTTTGAGAAAGTGGAATGTTTTTCTCCTGAGCATGAGACCAGTGAAACCTGAGAACTCAGACTCAGAAGTTGTTTTGTAGTTCAGTGACATATTGTAGAAGAGAATAGATGCACATATTAGTTAACCAGAAGCAGAGTGAAGTGTTGCCAATGACAGTTTGACTGACACAACTGATGCTGTTTTATTTGATATAGTCATAAAATCTACTTCAGTGGTACTAAGGACCAGCCAATGTAAGGGCACTCTGAAAACTTACTTTTCAATGGCTAATTCATGGACAGTCAGGTAAGAAAATAACATTTAACAGTTCTGTAAATGGCAAGCAATGAATATAACTGCTTTTTAGTTTTAAGAAACAATACACTGTATCAAAACTGTTTGTGACTGAATATAGTGAAAGTACAACTGTGCAGAAGTATTTCAATAATGCTCATGCTTGGTCAGTATGCAATCATGTGCAAAAGTGAGAACTGGATTAACATAGGCAGAACTTGCAGGAGCTCCATTTATTTTATAATCAAAATATACAATTATAATGGAATTGACCTAAAGAGAAGTCCTGTCAACCTCAGTTTCTGTTGCTACGCATGTCAAGCTCTTCCACTTCAATTTTCACTGTTATCAAAAAGGTATTTCAGAGGAAACAATTGTATATTTATGTAATAATAGTTCTGAAATAGCAGAGAGAGTATGTTAATAGTAGCGAGTGTTAGCATTGAATAGCTACCAAAAAAGGCAGCTTAACCTTTTTTTTCCCCAACATTTTTCTTTAATTTAAATTTTTCATTGCTAAATTCTGTTTCTGTATGTAGCTAACTTTTCGCTAGTTTCTTACTTTAGAGCAGGGAGCTCATTTTAGTTCAGGGGCCACATAAGCCAATTAAGATCTCAAGCAGTGTTGCCAGATATAACTGACAGTTTCCAGTGCAAATCCAACAAAAAACCCATCCATCCCATTAAAACCAGCCCCATGTGTTAATCTCATAAAATCATAAAAATATTACATGTTATAAAGAGCATATAAGCACACTGCACTAGGTGTGCTAAATAAGCAGAATATAATATGCTGTGCAGTAATACCCCTCGGCCAAAATGGACAGACAAAAAAATGGATTACGATGCTGGTTGAAGTGTGAAAACGATAACACAAGCAGGCTCCTCACAGAGTGCAATCATACAAATAACCAACACAGATTATTTTCCCAATTAAGACGTCATAGCAACTGCAAAAAAAGTTTTCCAATACCAGTATCAACTGTGAGCAATCAACTAAAGCAATTGTAAACTTATGCAGGTTCAATACACAAACACCCCACACACACTTGATTAGCTAAGAATGAATTGGCCACCACACTTAAGCCTCAGTCGCAAAGCTTCTTAGGACCACTGATGAAAACTAGTGGGGACACTCTTGAATGCTAGTTCGGGCCTAGTAGTAGTAACTGAAGACGTCGCTCCGGTCAGAGAGTTGATTATGGAGGGTTTATTCAAAGAGAGTTGACAGAAGCAGGAAGTATAGTCTGATTCGGATTTAAGAGTGAGTCGTTAGGTTCCAGGCAGTCCTGGGTTCTTATCCAGGCGTTTGCTAATGCTGGACTGAAAGTAAGCAGGAACTCTTGGCAGTCACGTCCATCTCTGCTGATAGTCTAGCATGTACTGGATGTTTAGGTTTGTTTGTTTACACATATTGCCAAGTTATGCTGTCACCTAGAGATGACTCAGTGTGTTTACACTTGGGCTGCTCGGCATCATGGGACAGCCTGGGTCTGGAAGCTACACTGGACAGAGTTATACTGATAGCGAGGCTGTAGGAGGGTCTGATACTGATATACTAATGCAGATAATGGTAAACTAGTACAGGTAATGATGAACTAATGATAGGTTAATACACAGTTAATCATGCTAATCAGATAGACTTTCTAAAATAGCTGCCCCCAAATTTAGTAACAAATTTGTAATCTAAGGAAAGTAGACTCAAGCTTGACAGTTCCATTTCTCTTCCCAAGCTGGCAGCCGTACTAGGTGCACAACTGGTTGCAGGTGGGTCTGCTGTTCTGTCTGATGGGCTACTGGACTCTAGGTAGCTGTAGATCAACGAACTTCACCACCTGATCAGTGGTTAGGTCGTCAGTGTCCTTGTACCATTCTCGGCGCTTCTGAAGGTGTAGTTTGGCAGTTAGAGCTTCTGCTGATGTCATGGCATGTCCCTAGGTCGCTCTTGGTTGATAGCTGTCCTGTGAAGGCTCTCATGGGTGACTTTGATGAGGCTATTCCAGTTGTCATAGATGTCTCTCTTGGAGGTGATGCAGAAGATTTATGCCTCTCATGTGGCCACTTGCCGCCCCTTGGAGGCTGTTGTGGGTGATGTCACATCTGGGCGTCTCAACCTGTGGAAGATAGGTTAATTCACTTTACTGTCATGTCCATAGATCCTGTAGGGTTTCTTGCAGGATCTCATCGCCAACTGGGTCAAAGACTCTGATTTTCTGGATTTGTGGAAAATCACATGAGGGGTAAGGGTTAAAACTTATCTACTGATGGGGGGGGTGTCCTTGCTAGTGATGGCTGGACAGTGTGGGAACCTCTCGACCTGGGGCTGATTTGAGCAGAACAAATTCTGACACTCTGTCAGAAGTGAATAAGGGTAGTTCGGGTTTAGGCAGCCTGTGGAATGCGGTGGCTAATAGCTCTGTAACATTTTGGTTGGGGAGTGCCTTTGTTCCTTGACCAAGGTGCGGCGGTGTCACCCATTGCAGTTCCCACAGTGCTTTCTTTTTATTCTGCCTCTACACTTCATCTAGTTCCATGTGCCTAATGCTCTCTGTCAGCATTGCATTCTGCCAGTTTGTCAGCTTGTCTGTGACTGGCCTCACTGGCCTCGTGACACCTGAGCCGATATAAGCCTGCAGCTTAGGTGTACTATTATGTGAAGGGTGTGAGAATACAATCACTGACCTCATTGAGTGTAACCTCGTAGTCCTGAAGATGCGTTGGTTGCCATACCGCTCACTGAGGTCTGGAATCCCACGTTGAATCTGTTGGGGTTTGTGGTAATTCCATAATGTCTCAGCTGCTTACCTGATCTGACTCAAAGGACCATGAAAAAGAGTGGGGACACTCTGGACTGCTAGTTTGGGTCTAGTAATGGTAATTAAAGACGTCACTCCGGTCAGAGAGTTGATTATTGAAAGTTTATTCGAATAGTTGACAGAAGCAGGCAGTACAGTCTGAGTTGGATTCAAGAGTGAGTCATTAGGGTCTAGCCAATGGCTGGATAAGAACCCAGGACCACCTGGAACTGACCCACTTGACACTGAACCCAAGTGATTTTGGTCTGTTGGCCATGTTTGACACCCCTGCTTTAGAGAAACCACATTTACCTGATTTTCACTGAAAAATGCAAAATGCAGATTTTGCAAATGGTGATTAATCACATGCTGAATGTTACATTTAGAGACAAATTCCACTGGAAGTTCCAAAAATTACTATTTTTAGCATTAAATAATCTTACAGTTTGACAGACCTCCCCTGCTTAGTTGTAGCTACTAACCTGGGATTGATTAGTTGCTGTTGTAGGAAGGGCAGCATTGAAAACATAAAAACCACAGCGGCAAAGTCCTTCTCCTCCTACTATGCACCATGGGACTTAACTTTGAAAAATATATCCATGACAGTAGGTGATGAGAGACTTGTAATTTTTTGATCACTGTTGCGTCACACATCCGTCAATCAAAGCCTGACATTGCAGACATCAGCATCCTGTGCCCATCCTGAAACCTTATTAATGGAGGAATAATTTAAACGTTAGCCCACAGTCACCCTGAACACTGCAAAACAAGAACAAAATAAAAGAAATACAAGCAGAGGCCAAGGTCTGTAAAGGTAAATACACTACCACACACAGACAGAGGGGCAGAGGTGATGTGAGTAGTAGTGCTTTTTAGGGAAAAGTTACACTCTTGATGTGTTGGAAATCTGAATAAAGGATGCCAAACCCAGAGGCCACTTTTGTTGTTTTATTAAAGCTTTTGCCAAGGGTCACAAAGAGTTCTGGATTGGACTGACAAAGAGAACAAGGAGTTTGGTTCCTTTAAATATATGATTAAACAGCCACTCCTAACAGCAGAGAGGAGCCTCCTATCAGCTACTGGAGACAATAAGACAGAAAAGAAATTATGCAGAACAAGGACTGCTATGTAACATATTTATGTATGATCCAAAGGTCAAGTGATGGTTCATGTAAGGTTGTTCATACACATGAGTCTCAAGTTGAGGATTTCCCCCTGACGCTTCTTTGACAGTGGACCACCAGTGCACTTATTAGGGGTCTTCATCATTCATTCACTTTTTCTCAGCATTGCTCTTTCCCTCAGGGACTCATGTCATAAACATTAACCAGAAGGTCCTGCATGATTTGTCTTCAAATAATTATATTATTGGATTAAATTATTCAGTAAATTAAACAATGAATTTCTTGTTTCAAAGTTATCCCAAGTGTGACAGATGAAGGAAAAGTTTTAACATGCAGAATTAAGGTAATTCTCAGACCAGTAACTAACTCCTGTCTGGCAACTGTAATGAGTAAAATCCAGAGTGAATGTCACCAATACCCCAGAGCAAAAGTTGAGGAAAGCACATTATGGTATACAGTTGTGGAAACAATTATTAGACCACCCTATGTCTTCAATTTCTTAGTCATTTTAATGCTTGATACAACTAAAGGTACATTATTTGTTTGGTCAAATATAATAACAATAAAAATAGCTCATGAGAGTTTAATTTAAGAGCTGATATCTATAATCTTTTCAGCAACTGTATATCACCCCTCTATCGCATACTAATCTGTGACTGTACTTATACAACAAACGTGGGTTGCCCTTTCAACATAGTCAGCATTGAACCTACTGGAGTCAACATTGCATAACCACTCTAATAACATTATGAAAGTAGTCACAGCTTCATATGATGTAAGTCTGGTTCTTGGATGGTAGCAGACACACATGTTTACACATATAAACAGTAGGATATATAATCTGATGTTAAAAAATAAAATTATTAAATCTAATTAATATTTTTTATCATTTTTAGAAACAACATGAAAGCATGACCACTTCACGTGACACGTGCTACATGTAACTCATTAACCTGGGAAAGGGTCGGATGCCTCTGAGATTAGAACTTGAACACAGATGTAAAGATTCCTGAACAAGAAGTCAGTCTGTGGGAAAGTGAAGTAACTGTCAGCAACCTCCAGCATAGGTAAGATTATTAATGTATTATTAATGTATGAAATTGGATTCATACTTCTTTTAAGTGACTGTCATGTAGATCTATAAAATAACATTCATGGATAAAATCTGTCAACCAGATCAGCTTTCTTCTCATAGGTGGTTTTCTTCCACACATTGAAGCTGACGAGATTTAACAAGTTTCTGTTTCTTCTTATATTTTAGGGAAAATGCAGTGGCATCATCTGTGTGGTGCATTTGTGCTCCTCAGTGTCAGCCTGATTTCCCTCACACCGCCTTGTGATGGAGGGAACATTCTGGTGTTCCCTGTGGATGGCAGCCACTGGATCAATATGAAGATCCTGCTAGAGGAGCTTCATGCCAGGGGACACAACCTCACTGTGATAAGAGCATCCAATAGCTGGTACATCCCAGAGAAATCTCCTCTCTACACCCCCATTACCATCCAAATGGAAGTGGGTATGGAGGACTTTTTTGAGGTTTATCTACAAGAACAAATGAAGGTATGTAATTTTATATATGTGTACAAGGGTCTAATTATTGATTTAAAGTATTACAGTGATAATTGTTAAAACTTTTTTTTGTATGTTTATATCTAGGCGCAGAAAGAGGGGGCTTCAGGACTCACTTTCCTCAAACTCACCAAAGATTTCCTTTCAATGATTTCCGAGGCCCATTCTTTGTGGTGTGACGCCCTGGGTCAAATTCTTGATGATGACAAAATGATCAAAATGTTGATGGATGCCAAGTATGATTTGGTACTCACTGACCCAGCTATAGCTCCAGGAGTGATATTAGCCAAATATCTCAAACTGCCCATGGTGCTTAATGTTCGGTGGATTACAAGTGGAGAAGGTCACTTTGTGTTGGCCCCATCACCACTCTCTTATATTCCAGTGCCAGGATCCGGCCTAACAGACAAAATGAATTTCCTTCAGAGGGTTAAGAATATGCTTTTCTACAGCATAATACTCTTTCAGCAGAAGTTCCTAGTGGGACCAACCTATGATGCCATCTGTGATAAATACATTGAGGGTGGATGTGATGTGATCTCACTTCTTCAGGAAGCAGACATTTGGCTGTTTCGGTCTGATTTTGTGTTTGAGTTTCCTCGGCCCACAATGCCAAATGTCGTCTACATCGGAGGGTTTCAGTGCAAACCAGCCAGCCCTCTGCCTCCAGAGCTGGAGGACTTTGTTCAGAGTGCTGGGGAACATGGGGTCATTGTCATGACTCTGGGAACTTTGGTCAATGCGTTGCCCACTGATGTTGCAGACGAAATTGCCAGTGTTTTTGCAAAGTTGCCTCAGAAGGTAAATATTCAATCATTGACTTTTTTCAATAACATGTTAAAAAGATGTAAAGATGCATAATGGGTCTTTCTATGAAACTGGGTTCATTTTGGTACTTGGCACTTAGCCAGCTTTTTTTTACCTAATAATAAAAAAGATACATTTTGACATTTCCCCCAGGATGTGCCTATGATGATGACCTCAGATAAATGTAATCAAATTATACTCTTGCTTTGAGCCATTCCAAAATTAATGAATTTTTAATAAAATATTGGGGCCAAAAATAGGGCCAAAATTGAGACACTCTGCCTTTCATAATTAGTTTGATTCCCAAAATGTACCTGAGACACTAAAAAGCTATTAAAAAAAAATAGTGGCATGCAATTTCCATGTCATTTTTACCATGCTACATGCGGGCAAGCGTTAAATAAAAATGTGTTATATCTGAAAAAAATAGTTTCTAGTTTAACTCAGTAAATAATTACTTTAGACCCAAAGTGCTTCCACATTTGCATCATAACATTAGTCTACATCTTGTTGAATTTTTAGCTGTCCGGTTTTTAGGGACCAGTTTCATAGAAGCACCCTAATGTAAATAATTTTAAACAATCTGCAATTATTATAAGGTTAAATACTACATGAATGATAAACAAGCCAACATCAGTATTAAACATGTATGTTAGAGATGAAACTGAGATAATGGCATGAAAATATAATATGAATGTATTATCTGCAGATGTGCATATATACATTATAATGTCTACTTTTGTTTTATTACTAGGTGATATGGAGGCACATCGGTGGACGTCCCAATACTTTAGGAAACAACACCCTGATTGTGGACTGGATGCCCCAGAAGGACCTCCTGGGACACCCACAAATCAAACTTTTTGTGGCTCATGGAGGAACTAATGGAGTCCAGGAAGCAATTTACCACGGTGTCCCTGTCCTCGGCATCCCATTGTTCTTTGACCAGTATGACAACCTTCTTCGCTTGAAGGAGAGAGGAGCTGGAAAGATCATTCAGCTCCATGACCTGAATGGTGCCAGTTTTGAACAGGGTATTAACGAAGTGCTCTATCAAGACCATTACAGACAGAACATGCAAAGACTGTCACGTTTGCACAGGGATCAGCCAATGGCACCAATGGATCAGGCCATCTTTTGGGTTGAATATGTCATTCGCCACAAAGGGGCCCCTCACCTGCGCACAGAGGCCTATAAAATGCCGTGGTACTCATACTACTGTTTAGATGTGTTGTTGGTGCTGCTGACTGCTGTGACTGTAACAATCATCACTATTGTATCTACCTTCAGATTCATGTGCTGTAGAAGTAGAAGGAAGACCAAAGCTAAGCAACAATGACAAAAGTCATGTAATAATACTAATATTAGATTTTATTTATAGGCACCTTTCAGGACACTCAAAGTCACAGTACAAAATTAGCCAAATAAAACATACTTGAAATTACACACATATAAACACAAACAGTCGCGGGAAAAATTATTAGACCACCCTATCTTTTCTTCAATTTCTGGTTCATTTTAATGCCTGGTACAACTAAAGGTGCATTTGTTTGGACAAACATAATGATAACAACAAAAATACCTTATAAGAGTTTATTAAGAGCTGATATCGATCCATTTTTTATGGTTTTATAAATAATAACCAAAATCACATAAGTTCTTACATCAGTAGCTATGGCATTGTACTGACAAAAACAGTGCTGTTTGACATTCCATGTTTTCTGTCTGTTTTAGTTACATGATACACACAGGAGTGAGTACTTGATTGAGTAACCATTGTTTTGATGACTTTTGATGGTCTAATCCTTTTTTCTGCAACTGTAGTTATATAAAATGGCAGCAGATAAAAGTGAAACTATATGGAAACGAGTAAGCCTGTCCAAATAAGTTTTAAACTGGGATTTGAAGATGGTGACAGATTGTGAATTTTTTTCTGTGTTCCGGGAGGGGATTCCAGATGTATTTACAAATGTAATACCATTATAAAACTGTTTTTACAAAATAGTATACATTGAAAGGTAACCCTGATTGTTATTTAAAATGTAGTAATCAGTTTATTTAGCCAAACTTGTAATAGTCACTACATCATCCAGAGACATAGTTTTGTGTTGAGTGCAAAAAATCAACTCCCACATTTCAACATGATTACAGATGATTTTTTTTTTTTTATTTGGATTTTGTATGACTTTCAATGTTGATGTAAGTAAAATGCAATAAACTTTTATTTAAAGGAAAATACTTTTGTTTCCTACCACAGAATTTTCTTGACAATAATCTTTGTATATTCAGTCACTTGAGAAACTCTCTTATTTTACTTCATTTTATCAGCCTGGGTTTACCCTGACTGCTGGATGCCCCAAAATGTACTAGAGGCATAAAAGAAGTGGACATAGCTACTGTGATGTCATCCATAAGGTGGTGAAGTGTCATACTGAATCCTGAATCTATTTTGTTTCACTTCTTTCTTTATTTTTGTTAGATATGACCATGTTTGCATAAGAGGATGGACTAGGAAAGAACTAACCAGAGACTACAAGTACTGAAAACACAGACCACACTATAAACTAACAATAGTATTACTACAAATGCCACCAAGGAAATTCAGCTTGATAAAAGTTAATGAATAAAGTTATCAAATCTGCAGGACAAAAACTACATTCATGATTCAATTCAATTTTCAATAAAATTTTATTTATAGAGCCCAATATCACAACAAAGTCAACTCATAGGGCTTTACAGAAATTGGCAAATTGATTAAAAAAAAAAAAACAACCCCCCCCTCCAAAAAAAAAAAAGAAAAAAGCAAACAGTAATCAGTAAACAGTTGGTGAAGCAAATGGATCAATATTCCTGGCATCCCTCATCCTTAGACCCTCCTTCAAAGAAATACTCCAAAAAACCCAGTGGGAATAAGAGAAATCTCGAGGAGAGCTGCAGTGAAGGACAGATCCACTCCCATGGATGGACAGGCTGTAGATGTGACCCGGACTTACGGACATCCATTTGTTGATGTAATGATCCTTTCTTCAAGGTTCAAGATGACATAATAAACTAAATATGTCTTTACTATCCCCAAGGTTGCCCTTTAAGCATAGTAGGTGTTAAAATTATAGCAGTTAAAGTTGCACAACTGCTCGAATAAGGAAATAGGTCATGGGTTAATGTAATGCACACCTGGCTTTTGCATCATAGAAATAAATAAAACTCTTCAAACAGACAATAGGATCTGCAGTTCAACTAAAATGTAGAACATAATAAAGCTATGACTGGTGGACCAAAAGAAAATTGGTAGGTTTACTAATATTTTCTATATTTACTGAAAGAAAGTGAAAGCATAGTAGCTTCATGTGACATGCCCTGGATGTAACTTATTAACCTGTGAAAGAATCAAACAAGTCTGGGACAGGAGTGTGAAAAATACTGCAGAACGGTCACTCGGTGTAAAAATGGTATATCAGATGGCGACCTTCACCATGGGTGAGTGAATATGTGAATTACGTATTTATATTTTTTTAGTAGTGTATGAAATTTAATGATCATTTCTGGCATATCGGTTTAGCTGATCGGCAAATATCAGAATGTAAAATACAAGACATGTAGTGTGCATAAGGGACATGCTAGCTTGGACACCTTCTGTATTTTCATCCAGTTTTAAGCATGTCAAGCTGAGATCCATTATGTGCAATACTCTGATGCCGAGGAAATATATTTATGTTTTTTCTTATATTTTAGGGAAAATGCAGTGGCATCATCTGTGTGGTGCATTTGTGCTTCTCAGTGTTAGCTTGATTTCCCTCACACCGCCCTGTTACGGAGGGAACGTTCTGGTGTTCCCTGTAGATGGCAGCCACTGGATCAATATGAAGATCCTGCTGGAGGAGCTTCATGCCAGGGGACACAACCTCACTGTGATAAGAGCATCCAATAGCTGGTACATCCCAGAGAAATCTCCTCTCTACACCTCCATTACCATCCAAATGGGAGTTCAAGGAAATGCTTTTTATATATTTGTGCAAGAGCAACTGAAGGTACGCAACTGTGAATGTGTATTTAAGGCTCTAATTTAGGTATTTTAAGCATTTTAAGGTACTTGAAATATTACAAAAATAACCTTTATGTTTTTCTATACATTTTTTTAGGCACAGAGAAAGGGAACTTCAGGACTCACTTTCCTCAAACTCACTATGAATTTTCTTTCTTTGATTGATGAGGTCCATTCTTTCTGGTGTAAGGCCCTGGGTCAAATGTTTGATGATGACAAATTGATCAAAATGCTAGTGGATGCCAAGTATGATTTGGTACTCACTGACCCAGCTGTAGCCCCAGGAGTGATATTAGCCAAATATCTCAAACTGCCCACGGTGCTTAATGTTCGGTGGATTACAAGTGGAGAAGGTCACTTTGTGTTGGCCCCATCACCACTCTCTTATATTCCAGTGCCAGGATCCGGCCTAACAGACAAAATGAATTTCCTTCAGAGGGTTAAGAATATGCTTTTCTACAGCATAATATTCTTTCAGCAGAAATTCCTAGTGGAACCAAGGTACCAGGCAATCTGTGATAAATACATCAAGGGTGGATGTGACGTGACCTCACTTCTTCAGAAAGCAGACATTTGGCTGTTTCGGTCTGATTTTGTGTTTGACTTTCCTCGGCCCACAATGCCAAATGTCATCTACATCGGAGGGTTTCAGTGCAAACCAGCCAGCCCTCTGCCTCCAGA
>JAPTGZ010000007.1:24183811-24199567 GCA_029814645.1 Fowleria isostigma | reverse complement strand
TAACGAGCCCTCCAAATCCTCCAATATGTGCAGAGATGGGCGGCAGCTCTGTTACGCAGCCTCTCAAGTACCTGAAGTTAAAACTCCTTCGCGCTATTCTGGCTGAGTCTGTGGAGGATGCAGACGGGGAGACGCATGGGAGGCACCGCTGAAGCATCCGGCTGACTCCACACACTCTGAGGATTTATACTTAAGAAAAAAAAAAAAAGAACAAAAAAATACCCATTCACTTCTCATCCTCTGCAATTCTTTTTGTCTTTTTTTTTTCGGATGATTTGGATCGCATCCGCTCCAAAGATGCTCCTCTATAGACTTCTCCTGTGCGTTTCAGTCACAGGTTTTGCATTCGGCCAATCTGACAGCTCTGGATTATTTTACGCGCTCAGATCTGAACTGTCAGAGGACGCAATTTTGGTAGCCAACAACGGAATACGCGTGCCTTTTGGGAGATCCGTGTTCGTCGATCCCATCAATGATTTGGTGATTCAGACGCAGCCTGGGGACCGGTGCAGCATCACCGTCCTGGATAACGATCCCCTTTCACAGAGACCGGGACACCTCTCTCCCAAAAAGTTTCCGTGTGATTTCGGTCCTAATGATGTGACATATTCCCACTACGGCTCCAGGAGTCCGGCTAAGGACAGAGTCAGGCTGCAGCTCAGGTATGACGCGCAAACCGAGACCGTTATAATCCCATTTATGATGGAGGTGGAGGTGGTTTTTACGCAGCTAGAGTTACTCACCAAAAACATGCCTCTGACTGTCGAGAACCTCAAGGGGATCAGTAACCCTATTGATAAGAAGATTTTAGAGTTCACTTATGATAGGAACTCTTTTAAATGCGAGGTGACGTCTCTGTCTGGAGGAAGCGCACTGCCAAGGTATGGGAGTCTGATTGATGGGGGGAAACTTTCCACGATGATGGACTGTGATGAATTCACACAAGCTGACATCCGCTATGAGCACACCTTCGATCGCAAGTCTCCCAACAGAGATTATGTTCCCATGGTTGTGGAGCTGCATGACACAGAAGGCAACCTGGTGAAACAGGAGTACTTTCACCTCATGATTCGGATCAAAGAGGGAGAGGAAAATACTCCCCCCAAGCCCAGCTTTGTGTCCATGATGATGATGGAGGTGAGTCAGTTTGTCATGACAGCCCTCACCTCTGACATGCTCGCAGCTGAGGATGCAGAGTCAGACCCAGGAGAGCTCATTTTTAACATCACCTCTCCGCTCTCATATGAGGAGGGTTATATTGTCAGCACCGATGACAGAAACCTACCCATCACATCTTTCTACCAGAGAGACCTGCGCGACCTGAAAATAGCTTACAAGCCTCCCTCTCTGGATTCAGACACAGAGAGAATCTTCCAGCTGGAGTTCGAGGTGGTAGACACAGACGGAGCCGTGTCTGACCCCTTTGCTTTTATGATAGTTGTGAAGCCCATGAACTCCCTGGCCCCGGTCGTGACACGAAACACAGGTCAGCTGCTCTATGAAGGCCAGTCCAGACCCCTGTTTAGTACCCACAACTTAGAGATCAGTGACGAGGACGACCTGGACTCTGTCACTATCACTGTCATAGATGGGCTACGCCATGGGGACCTCATGGTTTTTGGTTCTCACAGAAAGTTCTTCACACCTGCTGACCTTAAAACAGGAGTCGTGGTGTACCAGCATGATGGCAGCGACACATACAGTGACAACATTATCTTCAAAATGACAGATGGGAAAAATGAGGTAGAATTCCTTTTTCCCATAACAATTGTTCCCACTGATGATGAGCCGCCGATTATCAACGCCAACACCGGCCTGGTGTTGTTTAAAAACCAGATGATGCCTATATCTCCCCTCATGCTCAGTGCTGCCGATATCGACTCTGAAGACTCAACTATTAAATTCACCCTTGTCCCACCTTTATCGACTATTGGCACCGTCCTCTTAAGGCAGTCAGATGCTCCAGAGGACCCGTCGTCTTGGAAGTTCAACGCCGAAGATGAAGTGTATGAGAAGGAGGTGACGGAGTGGCTTCAGAAAGACATCACAGACGGGAAGTTATTTTACAAACACACAGGCCCACATAACACAGATACCATAATGGATCAATTTGTATTCACCGTTCAGGATGACAACGACCCCCCTAATGAATCAGGAGAGAGTGTCTTTTTAATCCGGGTTCTACCCATTGATGACGTACCCCCGGAGCTGTTCCCTGGCACTACTCTACAGCTGACCGTCCAGGAGTACAAGCTCACTCACTTCAGCAAAGAAGTTCTACGTTACACAGATCTGGACTCTGAGGACCGTGACCTCAAATACACAGTTATTCAGCCGCCCACAGACACAGATGAAAATAATCCCCTTGTGTTTGGGGCCTTGGTTTTGACAGACAGCCCAGACACCGAAGTCACAGAGTTCACACAAGCTCAAATTAATCATCACAAAATCTCCTACAGACCCCCGGATGTGGAGCTTGGGATCACCGCTCATGTTGTGCAGTTTCGTTATTCTGTTGAAGATACAGCAGGGAACACTGTCGAGGGGGCTTTTACTATCTACCTCCAGCCCGTCAACAACAAGCCTCCTCAGATTACCAACACTGGCTTTACTGTGCTTGAGCGCGGCATGCACATTATCACCATCGCTGAGCTCGATGCCACAGACCCAGACACAGAGAGTAAACACATAACTTTTACTCTTAGCCAACCTCCCAAACATGGCCAGGTCCAGGTCACATTCTCTGATCTGGAGAAAAAAGGGGTTTTCAAACTTGAGGATATTTCAGAAGGGAAGATCTCTTACGTTCACGGCGGGGAGGAGACGGTGGCCGACGACTTTCTGCTAGATGTCAGTGATGGCATCCATGTTGTCACGGTAACGGTCAAAGTCATAGTAAGACCCATTGATGATGAAACCCCGACCGTCAGCCTGCCTGCGGGAACCATCGGGTCTCACATGGACGTGCTGGAAAATGGAGCGACGGAAATCACAACTAATGTCATTCAAGGCCACGACGACGACACGGACGACCTCCAGCTGACTTTCATCGTAGAAGATCCTCCAGCTATGGGAGAAATCCTGGTAAAAGGAATACCAGCTACAAGGTTTACGCAGGCTGATATTATTAATGGCGTGGTTGTATATGCACACACAGGTGGTGAGATAGGGCTCACCTCTCAGCATGACGGCTTTAATTTGACCCTCACAGACATGTCTGATGAGTGGACAGTAGGTGGAAATAAGGTTAATGGCGTCCATGTTCAAGTCACTATTCTTCCAGTTGACAGCCAACCCCCTGAGGTTGGAGTCGGAGTTCAGTATAGTGTCATCGAAGGGGAAAAATATGCCATCGGCCCTCAGCACCTAGACGCTGATGATAATGACACTCCGGTGGAAGATATCCTTTGCACCATAGTCGTCCAGCCCACTGCTGGCTATGTGGAAAATATATCACCTGCCCCAGGGTCAGAAAAGTCCAGGTCAGGAGCAGCAATCAGTGCTTTCACCATCAGAGATATCAGGGAAAGAAATATCTACTATGTGCAGAGTATTCACAAAGGAGTCGAGCCAGTTGAGGATAGATTCACCTTCATGTGCTCTGATGGTATCAATTTTTCTGAAAACCAGTTCTTCCCGATTGTTATCATTCCTGCAAATGACGAAAAACCTCAAATTTACTTGAGAGAGATTGTCGTGATGGAGGGCATGAACATCATTATCGATACGCCACTTTTGAACGGAGCCGATGTCGATATTCCGCCTGAAGAGCTGCTGTTCATCATCTCCAAACCCCCCAAACATGGCAGCATTTTAAACCAGTTATCAACAGGCTCGGTTTTGGTGACTAACTTCACTTTAGAGCAGATTAGAGAGGCATCCAGTATTATTTATGAGCACGATGACTCAGAAACAACAGAGGATAGCTTTGATGTCATTCTGACGGATGGAAAGTACTCTGTGGAGAAAACAGCCACGGTTATGATCATTCCTGTTGATGATGAGACCCCGAGAATGCTCATAAATGACGGTCTGGAGGTGGAAATCGGAGAAACCAAAGAAATCAACAATAAAGTGCTCAAAGCCACAGATTTAGATTCTGATGATAGTACACTGACGTATATTATCCGCTTCGGGCCTGGTCAGGGTCTCCTGCAGAGAAAAACCCCGTCTGGGTCTTTGGAGAATATCACACTCGGCATGAATTTCACACAGGCTGATGTGGATGAAGGGCTCATAATTTACACACACAATGGACAGGAGGGCATCCGAGATTTGGTTAAATTTGATGTCACTGATGGAATGAATCCACTAATTGACCGTTACTTCTACATCACCGTGGGAAGTATTGACATGGTGTTCCCGGACGTGGTCAGTAAAGGCGTATCCCTAAAAGAAGGCGGCAGAGTGACTTTAACCACCGATCTTCTCAGTACCACAGATCTCAACAGCCCTGATGAGAACTTGGTGTTCACCGTCACCCGGGCCCCTGTTAGAGGTCACCTGGAGTGCACAGACACACCTGGGATGCCCATTGTGTCTTTCTCTCAACTTCAGCTGGCCGGTAGCAAAATCTACTACATACACACTTCAGACGACGAGGTTAAAATGGACAGTTTTGAGTTTGAAGTAACAGATGGGTACAATCCTATTTTCAGAACATTTAGGATTTCTATTGTAGATGTTGACAATAAGAAACCAGTTGTGACTGTGAACGGTCTGACAGTCACAGAAGGCCAGAATAAGCTGATTACTCCATTCGAGCTGACTGCTGAGGACCAGGACTCTAGTGAAAAACTGCTAAAATTCACTATCACCCAGCTGCCTGTCCACGGGAAACTCCTGTACAACCAGTCCACACCTGTCACCAGCTTCACCAAACAAGACCTGAATGAAAATCTCATCACCTACAAACACGATGGGACTGAATCATCCGAGGACTCATTTTCTTTCACCATAACTGATGGCACACATACTGATTTTTTTGTTTTCCCCGACACTGTTTTTGAGACTCGCCGCCCTCAAACCATGAAAATCACCATTGTGGCAGTTGATAATGGCGCCCCCCAGATTGTGGTGAATAAAGGTGCTCCCACTTTGAAGATATTACCCACAGGTCAGCTGGGGTTCCCCCTCAGCCCCAAAGTCCTGAGAGCAGAGGACAGAGACAGTACCCCTGCGTACCTGGTGTTTCACATCACTACGCAGCCCAAACACGGATATATCGTCAACCTGGGACAAGGAAACAACTCCATCAACACATACAGTCAAGGTAAGATCTGAAATACGCCAGCAGTATTTTAGAATCCCCACATGTGGATGTCATACTCAGATTGCACCTGTCACATCTTCAGTTTGTTGTGTTATGGGAAAAATTTATGATTACACACTGTAAGCCTGGATAAGTTGAGTTTACGTAAAAGTTTTTGAGAAAAGTGGTTGCCTTAAAAAAGTTAAGTAGTGATTAATACATTTTTAAGTACATTTTTTTTTTGTAATATATATATATTTTTTCAGGCAACATTAACATTTTACATCATATATATAACTTTTATATACAGTATGTAAAGAAAAAAAAGAAAAAAAAACAAAAACATACTCATACAAGGGAAGCAATGATAGGCAGACATGATTCAAATATACACCGCAACCTAAATCACAGTTAATGCGAAATAAGTATTTTTCCCATTCAATTTTTTTTTTCTTCCAGAACCCCTTTTTCCTTGTAGATTAACAAAGAACATTTTAAATGTGTGTGAACCAAGGGTTTACATAGGTCTAGATGCTCATTACTATTACTCATCATAGATACTCTCACTGAATAAAAACAACTTCAAATAGTGTTACAAAATCATCCCAGTCTTTCCAGTAATTAGGCAAGGCAAATTGATTTGTATGTCACTATTTATACACAGGGTAACTCAAAGTGCTTTACAAAGACATAAAAATCACTGAAAAAATTGAGACATTGAAATCACATTAAATTAATTAGTAAATGTGTCTGATTCAAGTCTAACAGAGACCACCAGCTTCTCCACTCAATAGATAATACCCATAACCTCTATCCAATCCTCTATTTTTGGCGCATCCTTTTTAAGCCACTTCTTAGTAACTGTTTTTTTACCTGCCACCGCCAATATTCTGGATAGATATTTGTCTTGTGAATTCATTATTCCCTGAATCTCTTTTCAAATGTCTTTTTAAGTACATTTAATTTACATTTAATTAAGATTTTAAGTTAACTGTACTTAAAAACTTTATTAATCAATAGTAATTTTTTTTTTAAGGCAACCTCTTTTCTCAATTTTTTTTTAAAAGTGAACTCAACTTATTCAGGCTTACAGTCTCCCTCACTAAGTAGCATGTCAGCTAGCGAACACCTGGCTAAGAGAATATGTCCATGGAATAGGTCGAAGGAACTGGTGGACAATAATGTAAAAACAAGCAATCGTCAATAGCTGCATATTGCATGATAATCATCAAAACTTCTCCAGCAGCTACTCTTTGACCAAAGCACCGAGTCGGTCATGTCCAGACATGTATGAGCAGGTGACAATTAACCTGGTCAAAGGAAAAAGAGGTGTGGTCATAACTAAAAGTTATTAATTTAAACCCATTTAACTTAAGTTTCTTCACACATTTGACTATATCTACAAATGAGTTGACTGTACTTAATATTTTCTGGTAATGTCATCAAACTTATATTTTCAAGTGCATTCTAATTAATTTTTTAAAGTATTTTTGACATTCAGGCTTACAGTGCATGTGCAATTTCTGGTAGGAAAATTACCATAAATGTTTATCCTGTTAAATAATGTAAATAGTAATATTATAACAGATAATATGAACTTTTCCCCCTCTCATTTAATGTTTTAAATTATTCAGAAATAGTGTCATTGCTGTTTATTTGATAGTTTTGAGTGTCATCACCATTGTGGTAAATACATTGTTAAAAAACCCTAATGTGCTTGACGTGAAGTTCACACTCACAGATTGTTAGAAGATATGAAAGTTAAAATCTCTGTAATTCTTGATTAATTTTTCACACTGCCTACCAAAGATTTTAATTCACGGGGTAATAATTATTCTTTCGTGTGACGAGTGGTGGCTTGGGATTTTCAATAGTTAATTTGTGAGCTTGATTTAGATGTGCCTTGCTCATCAAATCATAATTAGCAGACCAAAGTAGAGGCTGATGTTTCGCACAAATGTCTTGTAGACGGTTAGAAATGAATAATTTATTATTTTCCCATCTCCGGGGAAATGTTCACATCTGATGTTCTCTACAGTGGTTTGTTAAATGAAGCGCAAGAGAAGTGGAAGATCATGTGAAAAGGTCAATGCAGACCTTTAAGTGACAGGATGGCATTTGAGTTGCAGCACACTCGGATGTTCCACCAGGTCATTTTCAATTCAGAACAATTAATTGCATTTGTGAATCTTACACATTGACGGAAATGTAGAACGCTATCCCTAAAACCACTGAATATGATGCACTTATACACATTGCCTGTTTGCACGCTGCAGTTTATTGATATTGCAAGGAATCGCAAAACAACAATGAGGCTGATTGAGATTTAACGCCATGCAATCAATGCACTATTCATATATTTATACACATATATATCGCCTCAGCTTATCATGATGAGGCAATTAGGCTAACAAGTAAAAAAACGCACCTGCTCATGCCATAGTTTAGTGGGAGCTAGCGATGCTGAGTGGAAGAGCTGTTCAGTCAGCAGGAGATGGACACCTCTGACAGTAATTATGTGACTGCAGACTTGGAAAAAAATAGGGGCCACAGAACAGACATGAGTGCAGTGGGAAAGGGGCAGAGTGGAAAAGAGTGCAAAGGAACAGGAGAGAAGAAGGGAAGTGGGGGGTGTAGGTGGCATGAGAGAAATAAAGAATGAGAAAAAGGGGCGTGAGAGAGAGAGCAAACAGCCTTGTCAGAAGAATCAGTCAGGTGAAAGAGACAATCCCTCGCTCTTATTTACTCATCCCATTTCCAGGGCACATCCCATGAGACATTCTCTTTAAATATTTGATGAGCAGTGTGCCCATGGTTCACCGTGTTGACTTTATATTTGCAAGGTCCTTGGGTTCAAGGCTGCGCCACTTCACTTGAGACCAGATCATCATCGTTCCGTCTCTTCTATATGATCACATCAATACTCCCTAATGTGAAATAATAGAAAGGAATCATAACAGCATTGTCAAAGAGTGATGTAAAACGATGTCAAACGATTTCCCTATAGTTCTGTCTTTATGCCCTTTAAAAAAAAAAAAAAAGGACTTGGCAGCGCTGACAGGAAGTCATCTACAAGGTTTTAGATGTGCCCCAGTCACGAGTCTGGGGTTTATACTTTTATGAACCTCCTTCCTCCACCATCTATTATTGAAGGAGGTGGTTCGCAGGGCCAAGCCCTTTCACAGTCTTGATGATTTTTGTACACTGTAATAGACGTTTGTGCAGAACCGTGGAAAAATGCAATCTGAGCCCTGTAATTCAGGATAAGGAAAACAGCTGTGGCAGTGTACGCGTCTGCTACGGTCCTGTTTTTAACATTCTTAGGCTTGTCTGTCATTAAAGGATCCACCATCACCTGGTTTTCCAGGCTGTTGACACAGATAGCTGGCAGGATCAGGATTTTAACATTTTCTGTTGGTTTAGCTTCCACCTTTTCGGATTTGAGGTTGTGGCCTTATCGTCCTGGATTACGGATGCATGACTTTCAGAATGCTTTCTCTAGTAGAAAATTGTTCATGCTGAGTGCTGATAAGGAACTGAATCAGTGTGATACTAGAGACCTGCTGTTACTGTAGCTGATATGGTGTTGGAGCGGGACAGCTTCCATCTTTGAACAATTATTTGACAGAGAGTGTGTGAACAAGTCATAATACAACTTCAAAGGGTGTTTGAGGATATTTCTGTACCCAGCATGAAACTTTACATGAAGGTTTTCCAAATCTTAATATGCAAATTGTTGCATAAGTCCACTCTTTAATCCTGATAAAGCTAACTCGCTTCAATATACAATTCATAATTTTGCCATCACCTTGCTTTATATCTGAGCAAGGTGATTATTTAAATTTTCATCATGCATCATGTCACATTGACAAAACCTTTCACTAAAAACAGCGCACACTGCCTCTCATTTGCATTTTGCTATTAATCATATCACACAGTTTTTTTTCTTTGTTTATCATCTTTTTCATGTTTGTTTATTGTTAGTTGGTTTTGAAGTGCCATTAAGGGGTTTAACATAACTTCATGAATGAAGTCTGGATGTACAGTTGCAGAAAAAATGATTAGACCACCCTAAGTTTTCTTGAGTTTCTTGTTCATTTTAATGCCTGGTACAAATAAAGGTACATTTGTTTGGACAAATATTATGATAACAACAAAAATAACTCATAAAGGTTTAATTTAAGAGCTGATATCTATCCATTTTTCATGGTTTTCTTGATAGTCACATAAGTTTTTACTTCAATATCGATGGCATTGTACTGACAAAAACAGTGCTTTTATTCATTCCGTGTTTTCTTTTCGGTCTGTTTTAGTCACATGATACACAGGAATTTGTAGTTGATTGCATAACTATTGTTTTTGATGACTTTTGATGATCTAATCATTTTTTTTCCACAACTTTATTTCTTTATATGTGCCAGTGTTCTTTTGATGGAAAAGTGGAGATGGAAAAAGTACTGAAAAACAAATTAGGTAAAAGTATCTACTTTGCTTAATTTATAGTCAAGTAAAAATAAAAGTACCCATCTAAAAATCTAGTCAAATAAAAGTAAAAAAGTACCTCATTTACAATTTCCTTTGAGTAAAAGTTACTTCATCATTTTCAATTACTTGATGTGAAAAAAGACAATGATTCATAAATCCAATCCAGCACTAGTTGTTTTTAATCAACTTTTAGTCCACATAATAATTAGGACCTTTCAGGCGGTATAATACTTTGTTCAGACCACCCCATGAAACATTTTCAAGTTCAAGTGGCAGAAGTTGTGAATTTTTATGATCCATTTTTTTTCTTTTGCCAAATTCAAGCTATACTACTATACTATAACGACACTACTACTGATATACTATCAGTCCTTTCTGGGTTGGAAATGTGGTGTGTTTGTGTTCACTGGCATCCTTTGTAGTTGAGTGTGGCCCTCTCCATGCGTCGGTACCAGGGTTTAATTTTGGTGTTTTCTATCAAGTCGTTGAAGGCCTCAAGACCCTCCATGACCAGGCCAGGTTGGCCAAGTCGCGCTGGTCTCTGCCCATGAACTTCCTCTTCTTCCTGATGGCCCTGACCTAGTCCGATTGTTTTTTTTCCACATTTAATTTTTTCACTCAGTTAGGGGGGGTTTAATTGAGTCAACATGTACTTGAGTAAAAGTAACATGACCTATTTGAAAAAACTACTTAAAAAATTACAAATTATTCACAAAAACTACTCAGTTACAGTAACATGAGTAGATGTAATTTGTTACTTTCCACCTCTGGTTATTTGCCACTTCCAGGTTTGTCTGTACAACAAAACCAAGTGAAACTAATCGGTAGTGATTTTCTTCCTTTTACAGCGGACATCAATGACCTGAACATCTGCTACGTGTTGCGGAGTGAGGAAAATGCTACATCAGACCTCTTCCATTTCTCTGTCGAGGATAAAGGTAAGATGACCCGATTTCCTATATTTATTTGCATTTTTTTAATATATCTGTTTAGTTTCAATCAATATGAAATTTGGACTAAATGTGGATAGAAACAAAATGGGTCAAGAGAGGATTCAGCACCTGAGAGAGGACAGAGATTAGGTGCGATTGGGCTTTTCTCTCTGGTTTCCTGGTTTCCAGTTGTCAGGGTTCAGAGGATTTCACATTACTCATTACTCACAAGTAATGATTTTGGAGACAATCACTTAGCGTTCCACAGACAACCTGCGAGGCAGCTGTGACGTATTGTATTACAAATGACAGTGAGTTTAATTTTGTAAATTGCTGCTGGCAGATTCTATAAACAATTTCCCTGAACCATATTTTTGAGATTTCTCTTATTTCAATTTACAATGGTGGTGCTAAATGGAAACCTCCCCTCTGCCAATTTCAGCTGCATGAGGTGAATGATATTTGCACTGACTTCATTTGATTCAGAAGTTGGTGCAGATGTGGGTCAGAATATCAATTCCGGACGAACCTGCGAAGGTTGACAGCTATAATTTACACTACATATGATGGTGCATTGTGTGTGCTTGTTGGTGAACCGATGGCTTACAGGCTGATCAAAGATAGTTTTGCTGGTGCTGAGATTAACACATATAATTTTCTCAGTTCAATGATTTAATGAGATGTCACTGGCTTTTAATACCTGTGTAATTTGTGGATATGAGCGTTAGATGTGTCAAGTAGTATTAGATTATATTTAATCTTGAATCAAGGCTCATCTGCCTTGGCTTTTTTTTTACCAGCAAAGAGAAGAAAAAGGCATTTACAGTACATATATATTTAATTATTACTAACTAAATTACATCACCTGCAATATGGGTGTTTCTATGAAACTGATCCGAAAAACAGGACAGAGGGGCTAAAAATTCCCACCAGATGTTAAATAATGTTATGAAGCAAGTTTGGAAGCACTTTGGGTCTATTTAAAAAATATGTATACATTTACTGAGGTAAAAGAAATATTTCTTTTAGATAAACATTTTTATATCTTTTTATGTTATTTTTTTATACTAAAATCTGCGTGCAACACAGTAAACACAAAAATTATGCACTACTATTTTTTCAAACATCTTTCTATTCTCTCACAGGTACATTTTGGGAATCAAATTAATCATGTAAGGCAGAGTATTACACAAAAATGACCGATGCTGCAAAATTACGTGCTATTTATATGTGTTTAAATGGGCATGTTCTACATGTGACACAAGTGGACACAATGGGTTACATACATAACCTGGAAAGAGACTGAGATTCATGAAAAACCCTCATGTCTGGATTAGAAAAATCACTAGGATCCACACATTTAACACAGCATCTTTATTTATAGACTATATCAGACCATTTACAGACATGTTTTCTCAGATCGAATGCACTGACACCTAGGTTGGTTTTCATTGTACCAATTTTGGTCCTATTTTGGTCCAATATTTGAGTAAAAATATATTAATTTTGGGATGGCTCAAAGCAAGAGTACATTTTTTCTGAGGTCATCATTACGTTCATGGGGGGAGTATGATTAAATTTGTCTTTTATTATTGGGTCTAAAAAGCTGGCAATGCACCAGATACCAAAATGAGCCCTGTGTCATAGACGCACTCATATCACTAATTACGAATTACATCAACTGCAATGTACATTTGTATTTTTACATAGTCCGAAACATACATTTTAATACATAATGATTAAATTTTAATTGATTATCAGTTGGCCAGTTTAGTAAGAGCTAAATAGTAGATTAATAGTGAATGTTGTTCAGAATACTCAAGAAGAAAGAACAAAAAATACTTTAACTGAAAGAGTAACATTTATTATTGAAGCAACCGCATTCGTGTAAACATCAAATAAAAGCACATAAAGTTATTCAGACATTTAGTATCTATGCACAAGAAATATAGTTGTAGTACTAAACAAGTGGTTCCAGGTACAACAAACCTCGCCCCTCGCACGTATTTTGGCATTGATCCAGCTGATGTCATCATGTCCATGCATGTGTGCCAAGTAAATTGAAACAAAATTGATGATTTTATTGTCGTGTGAAATTTCACCCATTATAAGAAAATGGGGAAAAAGAGATTTTAAATATTCATAAGTTTAACTTTGACCTACTTTTCCCAAAATGTAATGACATCTATTCTGGGTCACTGACAATCTATGAACCCAATTTGATATGAATTTAACCAATAATTTTGCCACTAAAGTATTAATAAACAAAGAAATAAAGAAGCAAACTAAACTAAAAACAATACCCCTTTCCTCCGCTTCAGGGAGATAGGTAAAGATTTTCATCTCTATGCCATTAACATCATCTGACAAAAATGTATTTATTTTTTTGTCAGTGGGGGCCACAATAAGATTATTATACATCAAGAGTTTGCAAAATGCAGAAATATAAGCTAAAAACTAGTGTGACATCATAGACGACTGTATTAAAAATGTATAGAGGCCGCAGTGCATGTTTTCTGGTGACCTTCACATTATGGTTTTATTTGAGGTTTAAGTGCGAGAACCACCGAAACACATCTCCTAGTCTGCACTTGTGATTTTCAGCCCAGCATTGAGAAGAGGCTTATTTATTATTGATTCCTCTCTCTCACCCTCCTAGTAGTTTTATAGTACCATGGAAGTACTTGCATTTTGTCTGTTTTTGCAGAAAAGATTTGATTAAATTTCTCTTAATAATAACCTTAGTTTACCTATGTAACCGTACTGTAGACATCAGTAACCCCAGTTACAATAAATGACACAGATATTGTGCAACTTTTCCTTGAATTATCCAGAAAATGCATAACTGAAAAATGTATTTTGGTTTTGTACACATTTTTCAACACAGAATGCATAACAAAAGGGCAGCAGATCAGCAGCTTCAGTAGTGGTTGCCTTCACTACATGAACTTTCCTCATGTATTTTCAGATACGATGGTAGTGTGTTAATATTTTAGTCCCAGTAGAATTTATGTAAAGGCTTGTAATCCTCTCATTTATGCGTTATTTGATTTTAATGGACTTGGTCATTAATTCTGCAGAGTTTTTTTCTGAACTTGAACTAAATCACATGGTGTTTCTGTTTGATTCACAATACTTTTTAGTTTAATGTATGATGCTGTTATCACTGATCATTTTTCAAGGCTATTTTAAAATACATCAACAGGACTGGGTGGATTGTGTTACAAAAATCTAAAATATCATGCTGTTTAGGTGGTTATTCTCCTTGTAAAACTGAGCCTTAACTAACAAACCAACAAAGCTATGTACTGTTTCATCTCCGTCTAAAAACAGGAAGTAATGATTTTATGAATTAGTCCTGGGACGCACTTTTCTGAAGTGTTTTTAAAATGTAGTGTAATGAACTCAGAACAAAGTCCTGATGCTAAAAAGACTTCTTTTATGCACATGAAAGAGGAAACATTGACTAATTGATTGTCCATGCTCCTGTACAGTTCTCTTTATTCTCCACTCTTGGCAATAGCCTTTTTTGGTCTGAGGGCCTGAGGCATTTTCAAGTGGAGGTTTATTTTCAGTCCAGGAGTGTAGATCCACCTGGGCAACAGGAGATGACGATACTAAAATTATTCTGTAACAATAGATGTAAGCCACATTATTTTACAGTTTATATCTGCAGAACAAAAATTAAAGTTCACATTCTCTTTCCGCCCTCCTCAGTGTACTTCCCCCTTAGATATCCCTGCAATCAACTCCCAAGTGCCTGCAAGCTTCTGTTTTATGGATACTAATCTTTTTGTTCATGTAACACATGCACGTGTGGGTACATAGACTGTATATATTTTAAAGAAGAGTTAAAAGACACATCCGCATGTGTGCCAGTCACGCAAACAGTCACGCACATGCATACACAGCAGAGCAGAAAGGGGTAGCCGTAGGCTAAGGGGCGGTAGAGCCTCCAGCACAAAGAGGTGTTTGATATTTAAGAGCCCCAGCAGCATTGTGGGTAATGAGAGCCCGGGGCGTCTGAGCTGGGCAGAGCTTCGAGGCAGCCACTGGTAATTATGTGACCCTATTACAGGCTCATCTGCTGGGGAAGAGTAGCAGGAAGCACCTTCTGTCACAGGTTAAGGCCAGCTGGGATCACTGTAGTTAACTGTAATGGGCTGGAACGGGACCTGTTTCCCAGGCTTCAGTCTGGATGTGGCATGGTCAAATGTTATGGAGCAGCAGAAACAACACACATTACAGAAAATGGAGACGATTTTAAGATCATAATGGTAAAATACTAAAAAGGGGTCTGCATGTTTTAGCTCCGGTGTCAGACACAGACTGATATGTACAGTCGTGGAAAAAATTATCAGACCACCCTATGTTTTCTTCAATTTATTTTGTTTGTTTTAATGCCTGGTACAACTAAAGGCACATTTGTTTGGACAAATATAATGATAACAACAAAAATATCTCGGAAGAGTTTAGTCAGAAGCCCAAACCCACCCAGACCCCAGCAAGCACAGCCAACCAAAAACCAGAACCAAAACAAAAACTTGGTTTGCTTTAAGGGCATAGAGGAATAACCACATGCTGCTGTACATTAATTAGAATGTACATGATCTGCTTTACATTGCAAACAGTTTATATGTTATAAAAAGGTTACAAAAAAAATATAAAGACAAAACTGAAAGAGGAGCAGAACCATTCTCTGTTGTAAAAAGTCAAGAAGGATGTTGAATAATATTGAAGAGGAAATATCAGAGGTTAAATGTAATAAATTAGACACACTTCCTTACCCTGGTTTAGCAGTAGGGCTGTGAAGAAATGCAGAATGACCTTCAACACCAAGGCAAACAGGTGAGAATATTAACAAGGTGGTGTATACAGTTGCCGAAAAAAAATCAGACCACCCTATGTTTTCTTCAATTTCTTTTTCATTTTAATACCTGGTACAACTAAAGGTACATTTGTTTGGACAAATATAATGATATCAACAAAAATACTTCATAAGAGTTTAATGTAAGAGCTGACATCTATCCATTTTCCATGGTTTTCTTGATAATAACCAAAATCACATAAGTTCTTACATCAATATCT
>JAPTGZ010000007.1:24168033-24178520 GCA_029814645.1 Fowleria isostigma | reverse complement strand
CTTTCCTCTTGGCTGGACCAGCATCGCCAGAAGATCCTACCTTCTTTTTTGGGGCCATGATGCGAAAAAGGAGGGTGGAAAAAGGCGCGATTGGAGACAAAAAGGTGACTGGAGACAAAATAGCGGACGAGACTCAGGCGTCGTAAAGTCGAAACAGCGTAGGTCGAGGACGGCGTAACCCGAGGACCGCCTGTATTCTGTTATTGTTTTACTCTTCCTTCCCACTGGACATCACCTTGAATGTGATTAATATGGACCCTGAGCTAAAATGAGTTTGACCCTCTTGCCATAAAGTCTCCCTCATACAAATGTGAGTTCCTGGCAATACTGACTGTCAATTTATTTGGATAACAGACATTTACCGCTGCGTGTTCTCACTATATCACGCTGTAAAACTGCCTTTTGGGTTTGGTGCGGCCCCTGTGTTGTAACGTTGCCGCATCTTACCTGCTTTAGAGTTAAGACCTGAGAGACTTTTTAAAAACCACTTAGAGGTCCGAACCTGCTGTCACCACAAACGGAGCAGGTTAATCCCTTGACCTTCCATTTGTTGTTAACCGATCGAGTGCAGTTTACTAAAGTGGGCAAAGCCATATCAGCATGCAGCACAGACACAGTCACACGTCCCCTGGCTTTAGGGGAGGATTCTCTTTATCTGTCTGCATACAGGAATTTACTGTCACTCACTTCTCCCAGGGCCCAACTCTCCTATCTTTATCCTCTTCATCTCTCTCTTCTCACACTGTCACCGTTAGATCTTGTTGGGTGTGTTTTATTCATTTTCAGTTCTTTTACTCCGCGCAGCGTCTGTGTTCATTATATATTTTGGTCTTTAGTGTTATTTTTGTCTGTCTTTTCCTTCCTTAGGTACAGTCTCAGTGTTTTACCGTCCTGTCTTGCAGAGTTGTGGTTTATTGTGTGAGCGCAGACTCTGTCGTATAGGCATCGGGATTTGGTTTTTTACTGTCACACCCTCGCTGTCTTTTCCTGCTGTCTGTCTCCGCCTGTCGTGTTTGTCTGTCAGCGCTGCCACTGATGAATCTCTCTGTTGTAGGATTACAGCACATCCTGCATTTGCGAATGTCGCTTGCACTGATCTGCATCTCATTAGAGTATAAAGAGGAGAGTGTGAGACTTGTTGAGAGATGTGAAGGGGATTTTTCATCACGTTAATCATCTTTGATTCCATATTTCCCTCTATGCTTGACAGTTGATCCACTACTTGCAAACACATAAACATGACCAAACACCTTATAATCTCAAGAGCCAAAGAAAAGCAGCATTTTTTTTGAGTATGTTTTTTACTTCTATAATGTTATTATTCATATTTTACATTACTGACTGAAGACATAGGTCTCAGTTAGTTGATCTTAGCATTTCTTTTGCTTTATCTTACCCTTTTTTTTTTTTTTTTAACTTTTTTTGTCATCCTTCCTTACATTTGTAATAGGACTGCATGGTATTGGCAAAACTTGCGATATGGTTGCACAGCATTGCGATAACAATAACAGTGCAATATTTCTCATTCACCTAAAGAAATACCAATTTCATCTACTACAATAATTGCTAATTTTTGTTCAAGAACCTGGTGTTGCTGCTAGATAAGATAGATAAAATACGAGAGGAGACAAGGTAAGATACGATAAGATAAGAGAAGATATGATAAGGTAAGATATGATAAGACACGATACAATAAGGTAAGATAAGAGATACATACAGATACATAAATATATTTACAAAATAGGCCTAGTTGTATGTGAAATTGATATTAACATGGGGTAGTGTTGCATGATATTGGCAACACTTGAAATATTGTGATAACGTTAATATTACGATATTTCTCATTCACCTTAAGAAATGCAATTTAATCTACAAAGAAAAATGTTCTTTAACAGTGTTAAAATGAGCCAATTGTTTGTATGCTGACTCAGTTATTTATAATTTAAGACAAAATACCATACTACTACAATCAGTGACACAATTCTGTGGCAGAACCTGGTGATACTGTTACCATAGACCTTCACACACAAACACAGTCAAATATTTGGTCATTTTATTCGCATATAACCATTTGTAAATTACATGGATGTATTTCAGAATAACTAAAGTACCAGAGTATCACCAAGTAAGAGCTTTAACTAAACTATATTCCATTATACTTGGTTTGGTAAATACTGCATATTAAAATAAAATCTTTAAATATAAGTGTTCAGACCTTGGCCAAAGTTGTGTTCTGAAAATATTTGCATCTTTTCAACATTAATAACATGTAACTTTATATTCAACCAGCAGCAGTAGCATTACTTCAGTTTTTTGCCAGAAGAACTATCATGTCAGAGTGGTAGAGAAAACCACTCTGTTATCACATGGCATGGAAAATAGAAAGTTAATTGTGATGATATTTTTGTGATATTTACATTTACATTTGTGCATTTGGCTGGCGCTTTTTTCCCCAAAGTGACTCACAAGGGGTATTTTGTGCAGCCCTACTTTGTAATAAAGCCATAGCACTTTATGTCTCCATTTCTGAATATGACAGTAGGAATGAGATTTTTTAGTGTTTAGAAAAGTAGAGAACTTTACCAAATTTAATTCTCATTCTTGTCCTCATTTCCCCTCTCTGTGTGATGATATTTCATTTTTAATGGATCTTAATGGATCCCTAATTCATATTTAAATCATGCAGGCCTAAGCATCGCAATGTAAAGTGATGCAATCATTCATTTACACTTTTCATCACACATTGCTTTATGAATGAATGTTCCAATGCTGGATAACTATACTGCACTAGGGAACCATTGTGAACTCTGCTTTGTTATTTGTGTTTCCAAAAACCCTCTATTAAAAACCATACATCTAAAGTAAACACAGAGAAAGTTGTCAGGGTAAAAATGAACATTTTCTGACAAAATAAAATTTTTGTTACTTAATGAGCAGTGGGAAGTGATGGAAGGGAAAGTGGGTAGAAGGAAGTCGATAGTTCAGTACCTGTGTTATTCGCACTCAGACGTCTCTTAGGAGTGTCAGTACCCACCTAGAGACACATTGAAGTCATTATGTGAGTGGCACAGTGAGACTCATGTTGAAGTGACAGGAATGCTGAAGTTCTGCCTCTATGATAAGGGCAAAAAAAACCTGCAGGAGAACACATCCTTTAAGGGGTTATCATTCATCTGACACTCACACAGAGCCGTACACACTTACACACAAATACCAACGCCTATACATATGCACACATGCTCTACAACCATGCAGACTCTCCCATAATGCACCCCAAGGAAGCCGCCATTTCTTTGTCCCCAAGCCTTCTCCCTTTAAGCACTGCCCAGGGTTGTATATGACTGTCTTTGTAGACATCAATGAAAACCCTCGTGGTTATTAAGGGTATCACAAGAACTTCAAAGGAGAGAGGAATTTTTTTTACTTCAGATGTCAGTTTCTTAAGGTTTCATGTGCGAGGGCGCTTAAGGTGTTTCTGAACCACATGCCGTCATGCCTAATGGCTATCGAATACATAGTAGCATAAAGGAAACAATGTGTTATTTCATTGAACTCAACTTTTATCTTTTGATGCTAAAACATGTAATAGTTCCAAAGATTCAAACAGGCATAAAGTTGTAGAACTGAAACAACCTGCATTTGACTGTGTTGATGTACTGCCGTATTTGTCCTTGTCAAGTATGTGGCTTCTGATTTGACCTCAGAGTATCACAGGTAACAATAAAACACTGACAGACAAAAAAGTATGTAACAGTTCTGCATTAAAAACCATCAAAAAGGACTTGTCTTATGTCATATATTTTGTCAATTTGTGTACGTATCTCAAAACTTGAATTTTATTTAGTGTAATGTCCTTTTTCCTTTGGTCACCAGTCAGTGGTATCATATTCCCTCTCCTAACATCTATGCTTAACTTTTTTTTCCCACATTTCTTTTTTTTTTTAATTATTCGAATATATTATACAATATATATCAGCTGAATCAAAATATTAATTCTGGACTTTCTGTGTAAACAACCCCCCGTATGGTGTTTCGGTCTGTGGGGCCCGTTTTTATTTTTTAATAAAAGAAAAATGCTGAGTAATTATTTATATTTATAGTATAATGATTTTTTTTTCCCTCTCATATCTTGATTATAAAATATTTTATGAAAAAAATAAAAACAAGTTGCACTTGAATTCAGAAATGTGATGTAGCAAAGGCAAAAACCAAATATTAAACATATGTGCTTTTTATATTAGTTATAACTGGGATGAAGTAAACATCTGTCGAATATTTTAACATAAAATTGTTTGATTATATTGAATTAAAAACCCACAAATGCAGCGGGTCCACCACAGCCATGAACACTGGCTGAATAACAAAAATATGAACATGAATATAAACCACACAAGGCTTTATTTCTGCCTGAGTTGAGACAATGGATTTTTATCAGAAATGGTGATGAAAACAACAACTCCCATAATCCCATTCTACATCACAGTATCACTGAGTTTCCACATACATATTTAAGGTTCATTTTGAAAAATCACATTAGAAAATGTTTATGGAAATAGAGTTTATGGAAAAGTTTTTCCACCTACCAGAGGTGGTTTATGTCTTTTTTTTTTTACAAGAGTAAATGTGCAAAGAGGAAACACAAACACCTTTTTTTCCAGTGAATTCTAATGTAGTGAACATTTATCTCATGTGACTGATCAGTTGACAGCTCTGCTGTTTGCTGCGCCTTCTGAGATATTCTGATAAAGTGTGAAAACATGTCTGATTATTCTTCTGTCTCATCTGTGAAAAAGACATCACAGCCATCATACAAGGAAAACAGCAACAAGATGCTCTGCTTCCGATGTTTATTAGTCATATATTAAATAACTCCGGCGCCACCTACTGGAGACACAGCATAACTTAGATTAATTAACCACATTATTTTATGGAAATACACATGACACTACAGTTTAATTTTTACAGCTTTTCACAAGTTTGCTTGACATTTTATGGAAATATTGACTACTCTATTTTTTGTCTTCATTATTTTCATTGAGCGGCCCCTAGTGGCAGTAATAACATACTGTTTAAAGTCCATATATGACTTGTTAAAAATATATATTCATATTGAATAACATGTGAACAAATTGAAGTATACCTCAAAAACGGGCACCTTTCTAATTCCACTTTTACAGAGATCCCAGAAAAAAAGGTGAGATAGTGATCCCACCTTTTTTCCACCATTGACCGATTTCCACAGCCAAGCCACAGGAATAACAGAGGTGAGACAGGCTGGACTTTTACACAGCGGACCTACGTTCCGAAATCAAAGGGGCGCTGATGCACTCTATAGTGTGACATATAACTTGCATGTCGGAAATACCTCGAACACAGCAATGTTGCTAACCTCTCCAGAGTCGACCCGTCTTTCACTGTTCCACAAACATTAGCATGATAGCAGCTCGCGAATCTCGCCGTCTTTCCAGTTCAATGTTTGTTTATCATACACAGCCAATGCTCATTTTTAAATCCTCCTGGTGTGGGGGTCACACAAGCATTATGTCATCAAAACATCACACCTTGATTGCGGAATGAGAGGGGTTCCTTTTACACAGCGTTCTAGAACCATGATTCCACCTTTAACAGGGCTCTGCTACTACCTCCAGAAGCATTACAGAGCCACGATAAAGATGGGACCAAATGATCTTACCATTTCATTTACACAGACGTCATTCCAGAATAAAGGTAAAATATTCCGATAACAGAAGTGCTGTGTAGAAGGGCTTTACAATTGTCTCTGTTACCTAAATCTGTAGACTGATTTCTATGCACAGGGTTCTTGTGGGGATTTAAAAAGTCTTACAAGTTATGAATTTACAAATCTGCTTTTAATACCTTAAAAAAGGTTTAAAAGATTTTAAATTTGATATAGTAGGTCTTAAGTTATGTTGCCATAAAGGTTTTAGTTGTATTGTTAAATGTGTCCATGCTGCGAAGACAGTAACATTAGTTGACTCAGTCCCACTCATTCCAGCCCGACAATTTATATTGAAATTAGGAACCAATTATCGCCAACTTTGCAGCCCCTGGTGAGAAATGACTTGGAATAGTAGAAATCAAGGCATTGAAGTGAATAAATACATTTTCCTAAATTCTAAGAATCATGAATTTTTGCCAGTATGGCAATAAAACAGCCATTAAATTATTTTTTAACTAGTCTTCAAAAGGTTTTAAAAAGTCTTAAATTTAATTTGCAGAAACCCTGTATGCCGAGATCTCAAAGGACCTGCATCCAGAACAACATGAACCTCATGTGAACGCTTGCACATAAACAGATCTCCCATAGTGCACCTTTAAAAAGATGTTGTTGGGGCTGGGTGTGCACTCTCCCACAGCCATGCGTTAAAGGCTTCAACATCAGATTCTATCATTGTACTGTTTTGAAGTACGTCATTCTGTGGCTTGAGCTCATTTATTGCAAACACAAAAATAGAACCCATAAAGCAACAATGGAAAGCGTCTAATTTCCGTGACCTGTCGGCTTTAACAACACATTAAGCTCATACACTATACCTTTGATTTGCCCTCAAGTTGAGCAGTGTTTTGTAAACGGTTGTATTAGCTTAGAGCCCTGAATTCCTGGTCAGCCTACTGATAACTCTCTGCATCGAGATATCCGCTATCATGCTGACAGCCTTGGGCAAAGTGTAAATCTAGCGGGACACACACACACTATACGTGCACACGCACCGGATTATTTGCAAGACGCTGCTTACAGACCTGCATAATGACCTGCTTTAACACATGCGCAGCCACACACCTTGTAGAGAAGAGAAACCACTCGCAGTTTTTTGGATCAAGCCAGATAGCAAACATCTCTGCCAGTCCTACTACCAAACATCTGTCAGGTTAAACATCTGCCTCCATTATTTACTCAGAGTGAACTGAAATATCCTGAGGGGGCGGTTGGATGTTTGTTTTATCAACAGAATCAGATTTTATACCCTTACATGGATGTATGAAGGACAAATGACATGAATAGGAATAAATAAAAAGATAAATGAATACAGAAATATATGTATAAATAAATACATAAATTGATAAATAAATAATTAAATGTTTCTATTTTATGTTTTTATTGCCATTATTTTAGATCTATTTATCTATTTCCTCAATTATGCATGCTTTTTAAAAAGTATAAATGTATTTATATATTTGTGAATTTATTTATTTATTTTTGTTTTATTGCCTTTACATATTTATTAGTTTATTTGGTTCCGTATTTCCACATGTGTTTATTTACATATTTTTCTGTCCATTTTATTCGAGAAAAATTATATACGTAATTTAAGTGGGCCATCCTTACTCCAATCTGAAGCAGCTTACAGAAGCAGCAGTTGTAGGTCCGGTCGCATTGATGTAACCAATCCTGCGTCAGAGTGGAGGTAGGACCGCCCACTTAATTTACATATATATATTTTTGCACTGAAAAAATGGACACTGAAATACGTAAGTAAATAAATAAATAAATGTGGAAATACAGAAACATGTCAATAAATTGAAAAATGGAATATATGAATAAAAATCATAAATATATAAATAAATATCTACATAAAATTGTATGCATAATTGAGGAAATAAATTAATAAATATAAAAATATGGGTAATAATAACATAAAATGTTTGCATTTAATTATTTATTCATTCAAGTATTTAATTAATTATTTATGAATTTGTTTCTGCATGTATTTATTCATTCGTTTATTCCTAATTATGTCATTTTTTTTTTTTTGTCCCTCATATGGATGGTGTGTAGACTCCTTATACCAGTGAAATATTAGCATTCTGCTTCAGCAGCACAAGTGTTGCTGCTCTTCATATGTTGTTTGCTTAACAAAAAGCAAGCATTTTGCCAGCTGAAGTAATTACAGATTAAGCAGCTACCTCTTAGTCCAATGCTTCTGTGGTGTGAGATCTTTAGGTTTTGGCGGTTGCGATTGACTGTTTAGCTGCCAGCTGCAATGAGAGTTGGGATCGGGTACACTAAAGAGTGAAGGAGGCAGATGGAGACAGAAGAGTGAGGGAACGGCCACACCGCCAACAGCACAATGAGTGTACTGAGTAGCAGACGGCATTGAGTTGCAGTAAAAAAAAAAAATGTCTTTTGATCGTAGTGGAGTCTGGGAAAAAAAAAAAGAAGAAAGAAGTTGAGACAGTCTGGGTTTTAGCATTGAGGCTAAGAGCATTATCTCGCAGTTGTTTTGAATGTTAAAAAAGAAACAACATATTTTTATTTATTTATCTGGTCGTTATAACTCTGCTTCCAGTGCTACTTTGCTGTATGATCTTCAGTCTTAAATGCACTATTAGTTTCTGTTTTTTTCAGAACACAAACATACCCCAAGAGAGGAGGAAGATGTTTGGCACGTTTTGTCCACATTTTGACTTGTCTACACACACACACACATCAACAGAACTTATGAATGAAAGCCCCAACTTTATGTTTAGGCTCCAAATGAGTTATGTTTATTGGACAAACTTGAAGTGCATATTGGAAAAGAGAGTTTCTAAAGAAAAAACAAGACTTTTAGGAAATGTGAAGCGAAGATTTTCTGTTGCAATTTTGAGATTGCAGTCACTGTAAGGTTTGGAAGATAAGTGCTCCTATATTTTATGTGCCTGTTGTGGGTTGGTAAACTGAGATGGAAATGTATTTATTCATGCTTAGAGGGAAAATGTGTATTCATGGTTCAGCTTCATATTTCCATCAACACCAGAGCAAAATGAATCTGGTGCTGCATATGACATACAGATATCAGGAAAAAAAAAAAAAAAAAGTGTTTGTATAACTTGTGTAAATCATCATTCAAGATAAGAAAAAAAACAAACTCTTTCAGATCTGAGCTGCTAATTTTTTTGACTGCATTCATCTCCACGTAAAATCATCTGAAAAGTGGCCAGTGAATAACAGCATAGTTAGAAACAAAGCAGGTATTCAGACACACTTGTGGTTTTCTTATACTTTTGAATTGTAAAAACTGATTATTATATCTTTAACACATGTTTATTTTTGTCATTGAAGATTTATCTTTTGAGAGAAAAATGAGTGGGATGAAAGCTCTGCCTGATACCTTGTGTAAGAGAAGAGAGTTCATTGAAATGGAAATGTATTTTTTATTTCTAGGTTTTCTATTTAAACCTGACTGCTGACTGCTGAGATTAATTAATCCTTTTAAGCCTTTATTTAAGCGTTGAAAATCATTGTGATTTCCTTTATTTTCAAGGATATTAACAGTAGCCCTTGCATCTATTCACACTGAGGTGAAGGAATTTGAGAAGGTGTTGTAAACTGTTCAGTGGTGGGAAAAAAGGAAATTAGAAAATACAGAAAATTGGTTTTTGGTGCACAAAAATGCCAAAAATAAACCCAGAGGATATGAAGCATTAAATAGTCAGCTGGTAAAGAGTGTTTGGTAAGGTCTCTATGATGATTTAAAGGGTGACTCATGCCCAGTAGTGGATTTATAAATGTATATGTATATTTATGTGGATTATATATAGATGTAAAGATGGCAGCATTTATCATGTCTCTGTGCCAGATAGAACCAGGTAAGAATGTCAGGGTTCAGTCCCGAATCTGAAGCCAGAAATGTCTGACAGATAGATAGATGACTAGTGTGCTCTTTAAAAATGTTCTCATGACATTTCAGCTGGGTTTGTTGTGATGGTGAAGTATTATTCTCTTTACCAATTAGATTTCATACAATAACTTATGGGCCTGTGTTATATTTGCCTAGTATAAATCTCTTGGTTGGGATTTCTGGTAAAAATGGGTAATTGTTGAATTGAATTTCATCTCTCTCGTGTCTCTGGGCCATGTGCCTCCAGACTACCATATGCTCCTCCTCTTAACTGTGGGAGTGTCTCCACAGGCTTTGGTCTCCACACACACACCAGTACAAAAATGCTGTTTGCTAAGGAGAGTGAGAGGTTTGTGGCTAAAGATGGCAAGAGCAAGTTGGTTGTGTGGAATTGGTATGGCTTTGAAGTTTCTGATGAAGACTATCTTTTTGGGAGCTCATAGGTTGTGTAGACTTCATCTTATTTTTTTATTTATTTTTTTTTCCGGTGAAGTCCAAACCATTCCTTACTGTAAACTCTGCCTGAAGGTGGTATTAGACAATGACAGCAGCACAATAATTTATTTCAGCACCTTAAACATCATTAAATCCCATAGTGGGAGCAGTGTGTTGCATTGCATGCTGCACACAAAATTGACATGCTGGCTAAAATGGCACTACCAGCCCGACTCAGAATCAAAAATCAAGTTTTTAGAGCAGGGGTGTCAAACTCATGTTAGTTCAGGGGCCACATTCAGCCAAATTTGGTCTGAAGTGGGCCGGCCCAGTAAAATGATAACATAATAATATATAAATAATGTAAATTCCAAAATGTTTATGTCTAACTTTTATGTTTCAGAGTGAAAAAAGTACAATTATACAGTC
>JAPTGZ010000007.1:24138023-24150720 GCA_029814645.1 Fowleria isostigma | reverse complement strand
ATAAAAAGTGATAAAAATGAATTAAAGAAATAAAAGAAATAAAAAATGAATACATTTTAAAAATATTTTTAAAAAATAAAGAAAAATTATTATTGTAATGGTTGTCATATCATGTCTTTAGTGATATAACAGTTGTAAATGTACAAATTGTAACACTTTTATATTGAGAATGGAACCCCGGGAAAAATAATCTGTACTTTGGTAGAGACTAATGGGGATCCTTATTTAAAAAATTAAAAAATGACAGAGGTGTCAAAACTCGTCATTATGGATACAGGGGGTCGTCAAATATCATCTTTATGGAGGAAAGAGTTACATTTAACTTGTAGAAACCTGTATGAACCCTGTATTTACATGCAACACTAGAATCCCAGTTATGAGGTGTATCCCAGTTTTGATAATACATGATAAATACTCGTACTCACCATTACTGCCGCTGTATGAGCAGGCACCGCTGATGTGTACAACATTATATATTGATTTAATCTGACATGACATTAAACTTTAATGTTACTGTGGTGTAGAAAACAAGACCACTGTGGTACACTGTAGATTTAGCACTACTAAAAGCCAACACTGCATTGTGGATAATCCTCTACTGTCTGCAAAAGGGGACGAGATCAACATGTCCTTCTGTTATTCTGGCACTGTCAATACATATGAGGAGGAAGATGAAGATACGGCCCTGTGATGGATAGTAGAGGGTCATCATGATGGATCACGATACGTGGTTCACAATAACAATATCTATCTACCGGTACATGGCTACACTGCGATCATTGATGTACTGCTCTTAACCCTTTAACTACTTGCTCAACTACATGGTTTATCACATTTTGAGTCACTATATTTCAATAAGTAAAGTACCTAATTTATCTGAACCTAATTAAGTCAAGAGAAACAAAAATCAGTAAAGATATTTGGACTGTTTTTGTTGAAAATATGAAAGTTATAAATACCTTTTTCGGCATATCATAGTATAAGAGTCCTTTCTGAACATAATTATTATATTGGTACCACTAATAATCTTAAATTATATATGTAGAAAAGAGTAGAAACATTAAGCCAATATGAAATAATGGATTATTTGTTATAAAATCAAAACCTTTGTTCATCTATTGCTGCAAATATTAACATTTAGTAGTACTACATCATGAATATGTTGAAAGAATTAACTTAGTAAGTAAGTAAGTAAGTAATTTTTAACACTTTCCAAGTTGATATTAGTGAGTATGGTTTAAAAAAAAAAATTAGAAATTACTCACCCAAAGAAATAATAAATGCAAATAAAAAATGTTTTCATCAAGTTTTTCTTGTTGGGGTAGTTAAAGGGTTAGTGACCTACGATATATCTGTAAAACAAAAACAAACAATGACAATGTTTTAGTGCAAGGATTTTTTTAAACTCTTTCTGTCAAAGTGATACTATTTAAGACAATGTGACATCATGATTTGTGTAAAAGTGTTATCTGTATGAATTATAACCATTGACACCCAAAACAGCATTATTAACCTCGTCCAACCTGAATCTGAGCGTCATATAGCGCACATGGAGGGTTAGGGTAATGTACGTTGACATGCCATTAGTGATGAATAGCATAAAAAAGGTCCAGAATGCATAGGTATTACACACCAAATGACATAAGAACTGGCATGACAACGCCATTTCATGAGATCAGTCTCATTCTAAACACATCTCATGTGTCTGCAGTGTGCATGTTTGTCATGGTGTCCGTGTATCATATTTTTTGTGACAGTTCTCACTTCTTTCATACTACAAGGTTCTCATCCACCTTTGTCCCATCCACACTATAAAAGCCAAAGTCCACACTTTTGATTTAAATGTTGCAAACAGAGCATCTTTCAGTTTCACTCCAGTTTGCCTTATTAGCGTCGTTATTTGTCTTTTTCTTCTTCTGTGACTTTGGCCCAATTTTCAGCCACTTGTGTGAGGAGCGCCCCCTGGAGGACACGTAAAACGGTGACTCAACTCATTAAGGAGGAAGTGAAAGTGAAAGAAGTTTATAGAGGCTATATTTTAATAATAATTATAATAATTTTTAAAAATATACATGGCATGGCATGGATAATCAATTGTAAGATTAAATATTGTGATAGTTTGCCATATCAGTATTTTATAACACTACTAGTAATGTTTTTGTAGTGTTTTTCTGTGTGACCGGGGATGTTTTACAAACTTAATATAATCGGATTAGTAACAATAAAACTCTGTGTCTCTTGTGCTCCTTTAGTAGATGTTTCTGTTGCTGTTGCCATGTGTTTTATTTGTGCCACACCATTTAGTGACTGTGCACTAACCCACTGTCAGTAAGAGGGATCAGATGTTTACATGTCATTATATCCCAGTATTGGGCTTTTCAGAACTGATTGTATCTGTAAAGTTGTTATTTACATGTGCAAACAGTTTCTGGGATAATAATGTGGACGCAAACGCACTCATAGATAACTTATTTTTTCAAACGTTGTGTCGTGACAGTGTGGAGTGGTAGAGTCTCTACAAGGTCATGTCTGATGGAATCTATAGAGTAACCAGAAATTACACCTGTCAGTCATTATTAATCCCTCCTACCTGTCTGAAAACACCTGTGACTAGACAAACTCTGTATCACAGAGTGGATTTTTCTACAGCATGAGAACAAAAAACAGTAGATGCAGAGATCTTATGCCCACTGAAACTAGTTGAATCATAATATTATAAAGTAATATAACAAATAATATTAAAATTAAATATAATGAAAGGTTTTATGGAATTTCTTTTGTCCAATAAGTTATGTTTTCTTTTATATTCTTTAAATAATCGATTTTCATCTGCTTGAAAAATTCTATATTATTATTATTAAGGGCCTGAGCATTTATTCTGTTTTTGAGCAATTTTTTCCTATAGAAATATATTATATTCTCCTATTTAAATCATTAAATGCTGTTTTCTCAAATGAGGTTTTTCATCATTCTCCAGTAGAAACATCTCAGCCTATGTATCACCTGTGTACACTCAGCACTTATACACTCAGCAGTATTCCGAAGACATTTACAGAAAGATTTGTTAATAAATCATTCCTGGCCTGATTTATGTGACATTTTAATTTTAAAAAAAATGGCAAAAATGCATTTTTTTTAAAACCATGGGCAGAATATTTTGATTTCCTATGTAATGAAAGCAGATATCCTGAAATTCCTCTTTATTTTTTTTAATTTCATTTTATGTGTAAACAAAATGAAAAAATGTACCTGACTTTATCATGTTCTATCTACTGAAAATATGTGCAAAATTATACATATTTTAATGACATAATGAGTCTTTTGTATAATTAAACATATAAATTTCAAAAACGTGTAATTTTTTTTTATACTTGTGTGAGTAATCAAGTGAGTAAGTTATATGGTGGTATCTATTATTTTACCATTTTACCCTATTCACCTTAACATTGGAGAGTCTCAGGCTCACTTGACAATTGAAGTGCTGAAATAGATTATAATATTCACACTTGATGGGCAATAGTTAAATAAAAAATAAATAAATACTGGTCTAAACCACCACTGAGTGATAAAGAAAGCTAAACCTTGTCAAAATGGTTACACTCAACTATACTCAGCAGTTGCGTCAGCTCAAAGCCCGTGTACACACTAATATATTTTGCATAGAATTGGCCGTGTTTATACCTAGTATGTACACGACTCCGGTGGGAGTTTAACAAATGCAGCTGTTTTAGTTTGGGAACTGTGTTGGTGTTAAATAAACAAGAAAAGCGACGTTCTGAAATGATGTATACACCCACATTTGGTGAGGATTTTGTCTTTAATTTAAGATGGTTAACTCTCCCATACTGCTCCAACATGTCACTGTATTTAGTTTACAACTCATAGTCTACGCTCCCTGTTGCTCTGAGTAACAGTTGGACCTCATTGTGTGTCCAAAAAAGAAATCTCTTGTATTTTGTCCTCCTCCATATAGCGTGCTCTGTAACCCAGCAACCACCCAACCGCCTGCCTCCTATTTATATCAGCGTGCACATGCCCAGTGAACTGAAAGGCCATGTAAATGTGATTCAGATGCATTTGACTATTGATTATTTGTGATACTGATTTGATACAGTTTGATACTTTCTGAAATATAAAAAAATTTCATTTTAAGAAGCATGTTTTGAAATGAAACATTTATTTGTCTAGATTTAGCGAAGGTGATCAAACAAAGGAGGATAGGATTCTAAGTTTTAGCTGTAAGCACGTCACAGCCTTGGGGTCTTTGAAGCAGGAGGAGTCTGTTTGAATGGAGTCCTGTTGGAGAGGTTCTGTTTGTCCCTCTCTAAAGTGTTATTTAAACTCTTATCAACATTTTAGTGGCATCTGAGAGGATCTAACATCGGGAGGTAGAGCAGGTGTCCAATAACCGAAGGGTTGGCAGTTTGAATCCTACTCTGTCATGTGCTGTTGTGTCCTCAGGCAAGACATTTCACCCACCTTGCCTCCAGTGCTGCTACTCACACTGGTGTATGAATGTGTATGAATGTTTGGTGGTGGTCGGAGGTGCAGATTGGCAGCCATACTTCTGTCAGTGTGCCCCAGGGCAGCTGTGGGTCCAGATGTAGTTTACCACCACCAGAGGGTGAACGTGTGCGTGAATGAATAATGGATCAGTAATGTAAAGCTCTTAGGATGCCTTGAACAGCACTGTAGAAATTGAATCCATAATTACTATTGTTATTAGGGGGCGAGGTGGTTCAGTGGTAGAGTTCTTGCCTGCTGCATGGGGGGCTTGGGTTTGATTCCCAGCTGGACTTAAGCCCAGTTGTCAGGAAGGGCATCCTAACATAAAAAACATGGGCCAAATCATTATGCGAATATTTGCTGTGGCAACCCCGAAAGGGAGCAGCCGAAAAGGAAAACAAACAGTTCTTATTGTTAATAACTTTATTCCTTCATAAGCCTCATGATCAAACTCACCTGTGGAAGAAACACTTTGATTGCAACATCAAACTCCATTCTTCATTCTGAAAATGATGACAATGCTTCTAACTTTTTTCCGCTTTGTCAGTTTCTTGGACTTTAAAAGTTGTTTCTTAGTGGTTCTCATCCCATCTTATCACTCTCTTGCCTCTTTTCCACTGCATTGTACCAGCTCAGACCTACTCTACACGGTTTGTTACAGCGTTGTTAGTTTTCCACTGCACAATTCGTATTAGTTTGGCGTGACTGAGATGGGAGTGGTTAGTGGAATAGAAACTCCAAACATACATTTCGGTATAATAAACAGTAACAACAATGAATGCCATGGAAGCTCAGTCTGTGGCTTCTTGTCACAGAAAAGGTGAAACGATAGAGCCATAAAGGGATACAAGTTGAAATTTTTTAAAAAGTCAGAAAAAGAAAGTGAAAGCTATGAAAGCTAATACAGAAGTACAAAACTGAACAGTGATAAGAGATGACGGTGATAATGATGGTACGATAATGCCTATAAATGTGTCATTCAACAGTGTATGAGGACCGAGCCATCAGTAAAATGATAGAGGATGATATAGAGGCTATGTGGAGATCTTCTCTGATATTGCTGCTGTCAGTGTATGATGTTTACATTACGCCTTGTGGACGTGTGACGACTCTCCCTCTGACCAATCAGTGGCCCGCTGTGTAATGTCAGTACCTACTCAGCACAAATGAGCACACTTGGAACCACCGTGGAGTAGGTATGAGAAAATAAGTAACTGTACCAGGTACAAGGTGCAGTGGAAAAGCACGAAAACTGTGTCGAGTCAAGTCATAGTCGTGCTGTGGAGAAGGAGCATATGATACAATAGTCAAAGGCCTCGTGGTGGTGTTAGTTTTCCTCACCATGGGAAACCAACAATGACTCACTACTCCCTCTGGTGGTCACAGAAATTCATCAGACTATCTGTGTTAAGTTTGTTTTCTTTGTTTATTTCGAACATGCAAAGAAGTAAGATAAAACAGAAACTAGTTAACATTTAAATTAACAGAATCTGTCTTCGAGACCAACAAAGACTCACTACTCCCTCTAGTGGTCACAGAAATTCATCAGATTGTCTGTGTTATTTTTATTAAGTTTTTTTTTCTTTGTTTATTTCGAACATACAAAGAAATAAGATAAAACAGAAACTTAATAACATTTAAATGAACAGAATTCGTCCTCAAGTACAAGCAAGTCTGAATTTGCATGGTCAAAAAGGAGTAGGACAAAGTATAAACTGATTTAGTCCTACCCCTCAAATATTTTTATATCTTTATTCGTAATTTAATTTATGAATCAAACAATATATTTTCCTTAATTTAGCATTCAACCCACAACTAATACATAATACAGTAATTGAGTTATGCACAACAATATTATCATGGTGGTACATTCATACAGACTTCAGCAGTGTTCTTCAGTAGTTACAGTATATTTATCAATACAACATTATTCACAAACAAACAGCTCTCATAGTTATTTTAAATATATACCTCACAAAACTCAATTCTTTTCATCTTTTTTAAAAAAACTGAATTAGGTTAATATGTTCATATATCCAGTAGAAATAATAAATGTACCCTCTTTAAGCTAATTAAGTCATGCTATGTTTTCATCAGTGGTGAAAATGATGGCTGCATCGTCCCTGTTTAGTTATAGCATCTTTGGTTAAGATAATTTAAAAATAGAAAACATGGTTCCTAATTAGTGGTTGGGTGGATTGCTGGCCTTGACTGAAGTCTGTCTCTCTGGGTGAATGTAGATATCATCCAGTCAGACAGGGACATGCACTGAATGTTATAGCTGAAAATAAACCCAAAAAAGACTATAAAACCTGAAATAAAGTTTCAATTTGTCTGGGTGCTTTTAAAGGCTGTTTGATTTCAGCGAAAAAAGATTAAGATATTGAGTACTGGTTCAAAAAAGGTGCTGACAATCATGGCCAAACTTTTCTATAAGGGGGTTGAAACTGAAATTGATCTGAAGCTGAGTGCCACAGTTTAAGACTGTATTATGAACATCTTTTTTTTCTTGCTTTCTTGGAGAGAATTAACCCTTTCATGCAATAAATTAGGAGAACCTTAGTTAAGACTTTTTTTCCTGGGTGTTTTTAATTCCTGTTTAGACATGAAAAAATGCAATTTAATTTTTTTTTAACGAATCTATTTTTCATGGAGTTACAAGAATGTCCACTTAGTTGGACAAAATGCATGTAATTTTTGAAGCAAAGACACATTTAGGCTTTTTAAAATCCATTATCAGAAAGTGATATACTGTGTGAAAATTATGAAATCAAACATTTTTAATCAGCTAATCTGAAGTTTTCTCATATTTTAATACATTCTAATACTAGTTGTTACTCACTTTATGGCGATAATATGGGAAAAAAAACAAACCTTTTTTGTGTAAAGAAAACTGTTAATTGTGTTCTAATAACAATTAGCAATTGATTTACACTCAAACATGTTGGTGCAGATCAGGTTTATCAAGAACAGCAAAGTTACAGTAATGGTATGAGTTATGATGTATGGGATGGTGCATAAGTGTTGACTGATATCAGTTAATCAACTAATTAATCAATCAATCTTTATTTATATAGCGCTTTTTATACAATAAAATGTAGCACAAAGTGACATGGAACTAAAACAATCAATCCCATAAATATATAAGAGAACAGCTGTTAAATACCTGTTCACTGTAGTGACCACTATGCATGAAAGGGTTAAGGATGTTTTTTTTGTGCGTGTGCCGTAAGTAATGTGTTTTATTCTGTGACTTCAGTCCATCTCATTGTCGCCCCTGTTCATAATGGGATAGTTGAAGTACTGGAAGACAGATGGTAAACAGAGGAGGTGGTTTCACTGAATGTATACAAGCAGAAGAACAAACAGATGTGTCAACAGAAGCTGAGGTTTCTGACATTTATAAATCCCATAAAAACGTACCACTCGATTGTTCCTGTAACAAAAAAAGAATAAAAAAGACAAAAACCCTTTACTGCACTGTATATCATATTTGCTGTGTGAACCATCAGTCATCGTGGCACAGACAGAATAAAGAAATGTCAATATAAACATTGTCTACTGTAGAAATAAAATCATGTCAAATGTGCCCGCAGGCAAGAAGCAGAAATCACTTCTGACATATACAGTCTGTAGAGATTTGGTACGTGAATGATGTTTTATGCACTTTGCGTGGGTCTTGTGTTGGTTTTTACATTCACAACGTAGACTATTCGCATTTTAAAAACTAATAATTACAAAAACACTATGACTGGAGTTACTCGTTCTCTTTCCATGTGTCTTTGGGTCTAAACAAAGCTTCCCTGAGGAGCACATGCAGCCTGTCTTTGGGTGTCTCTCCTCTAAAAGCCTCATATTCCTTTTAGCCCGCAAACACTGGCCTGTCCTAATGTTTATTTACAGCATGACACTAATGCTGCGATCCAGGCAGGTTTTTGAGCCTGTAAGTCATGACTTCCAGCCATGACTCACGATTTTGTAGTGTTCCAGGCAGGTCACGCCAAAGTGCCTGAGGGCAAGGAATTGTGGTAGCTAGATATAAACAAACCAGCATAGCAGACCGTAAGGGGCTTTTGCTCATTTACAGTCATTTCTATGTCCAGAGGTACTTTGCTCTTTGCTTATTTGAGGGAAACAGGAGGAAAAACATCGCATAAGGCAAGAGAAGCTGTTATGCCTTTTATGTTATTTTATTTGTATATTTGCAGTGTTGGGGAGTAACGAAATACATGTAATGGGATTATGTATTTAGAACACAAAATACGAGTAACTGTATTCCATTACAGTTGCAATTTTAATATGCAGTAATCGGAATATAGCTACATTTTTGAAAATAAATTGATTACTTTCCATAATTTTGGATCACTTCAAATATCCAGTTTCATTTACCCTAATCTCTTGCTACAATATGCAACATAAATATTCTGATGATTATTGTTGAGTACAAGTTGTGGGAATGAGTCCGTCCAGGTAGGGATGCTCTGATCTGATATTTGCACTGGAGTTCAGCCTCTTTTTCTATAACCACAGAAAACACCAATAACTTGTTTTGGGTTGTACGAGTCCATCACATGTTCATCTGTGTTTATGAGGTTTAGACCTAATACATTCATCCAACTCCAAAACAGAACACACAACAATCATTCTGTTTATAATGGAGTAAACATTGTGTGATTTGCTACATTCACATGGTATTAAAATTCAAGAAAATGTGAAAGTAATCCAAGTATTCAGATTACAATACTCAGATTGAGTAATGTACTGGATTACTGTACAGATTACTTTTTTGGGCATGTACTCTGTAATCTGTAACAGAATGCATTTCAAAAGTAACCGTCCCAACACTGTATATTTGGATATGTATTTAGTATTAATTTATTCATGCACTCAATAGACTGAAAACTAGTTAATGCTAGAGCAGCTGCTGATTATGCATAATAACATTTGTGGATAAAGAACATTAAAGCAGTACTTTGTTTGAATAAACAATTAGCATAAACGCTGCATCCATGTGGGCCGTCATTGTCTTTTCATGGGCTACGTGACGTCAGAGTGCAGAACTGGGAGTATATGGATCTAATACGATTCACGGGAGGGAAGTCACAGGTTTGACTGCTGTTCCAGTGCATTTTAAAGCAGTAAATGACATTCATCACCAATTTTTTATTAGATCTGTAAAACATGAGTCATAGCCTAAGTATCAGGAATCAGTAAGTCTTTCTGTGATTATGAACCTGAATCTCTGCCTTCATCTCTGCCACATTTTCGAAGTATACCCCATTATAAATAAGTCTGTGTGTTTACAAACGTAGCCGGTAGGTCACTCAGGCATTTTTGGAAATTTGTCACAGTGTGCATTGCAGGAAGCGGAGCTCCACACAGCCACAGTACCAGCAACAAAAAACATGTCGACCAAGTGAAAGCCAGTGGGTTCTCCCTGTCTGGAACTCTGCTTCCCACAATGCACACTGTAACAAATTTCAGGAAATGCCCAAGTTACCTACTGCCATGTATATGAACACACAGACCTGTTTAAAGTAGAGTTTGCTTCAAAATTGTTCACCTTGAGGGAAGAGATTCAGGTGTATAATCACGGAAAGATTTACAGATTTGTGATACTTAGGCTATGATTTGGGTTTTATAGATTTGATGAAAAATTGTTGATGATGGTCATCCGCAGCTTTAACTGAGAGAAGTTTGTACAAACTCAGACAAACACAAGAGGAAAAACTTTCACTTTCTCTCACTGACATTTTCGCTCCTATGATTTTTTTTTTTTTTTTGTCTTTCTCTGTAAATTGAAATGTTAATGGGATATTGAGTAGCGCGACAAACCGGCTGCTCAGCTCCATCAAGGCTACATTTACTCTTCTGCAGCTTTTACATTATATGAGATGTTTTTTTTGGTATGCATTACTCCTCTCCTCTTTTAGATAATTATAAATGTGTGAAGATGGAAACTCTGAAGCTTCCATTATTGCACCACACAACACATGCACTCATCATTCCCTCGCTCTCATTTGTCTGCTCTTTCTCTCATTTCTTCATTCATTCAATCTGTCGCTCCCTGTTTACACACTCCCGCTCTCTCCCTTTCTCAATCTATCCTCCCCTGTGGGTTAATTATGGTGTGTGTGGAGGGCAGGGGCTGGTTTGTTTTCTGTCATCTCCAGGGATTGTCTAATGTGACAGAGATGTGCCACTCTGTACTCTAATGGGCCAGTGAAGCTTTAGCTATGCCTATGGCGTTAGCTGTTCTCCAGCTTCTCTCTCTAATGATGAAAACTGGCTTTGTCTGGTGTTCTGGTTAGCCTGGAGATTCACCTCCCTAGAGGACATGTCAGCAAGGCTAAGCTGAGCGTTAGAGCAGGAGAGAGGATCGCTAAGCTTTATAAAAAAGTGGCTAGAAATTAAGAAAAAATAACAAGCTGAGTTCATTCTAATGGCATAGGTCTTTTTTTTTGTCTTTGCATCTGCCTTAAGCTACTCCATATTTAATTCATATACTTTTTTTTTTAAGTTTTTGTTTTTGTTTTTTTCACAACACAGCGCCACTTCTCTGTATTAGCCTGTTGCTGCTTTGATTAATAAAGAAGAGTGGTTTTGTCCTTCAGCGCCTTTGCCTCACGCCCACTCTCAGCGCTGCAGAAGCCACAAACTCTGTTTAATTACTCCATGTTATAGTCGAGCTCGCCTTCTAGAAAACTTTACTTGCTTTCATATATAATCCATGCACAGTGCTGACTAAAGATGAAGGTGGCAGCCTGCTGTTTGACTCTTTGCTGGAAGCAGCACTAACATCTCGTCACTGTTGGTGATATTTTTCCTGTTTCCTCTACAGCAACTATGATACAGTAGAGTTGCTGAAGTTGTTCTTCTTAATGCAGTGGTTCTCAAACTGTGGGGCGGGCCCCCTAGGAAAGGCATGAAAGCTTACCAGGGGAGGGGGCATGAGATCACTCCTGGGTGTTTTTTTTTTTTTTTTTCAGGTTAGAACATATAGCAGGTGGAACTAATGTTTTAGCGTTAGAGCACAATGGACTCATTTTAGGGACATACAACAAGCCAATCTACTGCTATGGTGATCTGTCACTTGAATAGACAAAGAGTTTAGGTTTGGAGAATGGACAACGATTGGACTGGAAAAGAAAAATGTGCAATATTTCTGTTTTTTCATAGTTTGCACTTCAGGTCGATTTACATGACAACATTCTTGGGTGAAAACAACAAAATAGTTATCAGATGTGTATTTTGTTTAGACAGCAACAGCATTTTTGAGGGTTGAAAATGCAAAAAAAAAAGTGAAACTACCTTCCAAAGTGGAAGCCTTAAAAATGCTCCACGTTCGCGTCACTGTCTAAAATGATGAAAGCATAAAACTGTGTTTTCTCATCACACAAAGTTTAGTCAGGAAAACAACATGTCAGATTATTTCCCTGTGACGGACCTTCAAGTTGCCCTAGTTGCTCTAATTTACATCCCTGAGTCGTGTAAGCAATTGTCATGTCATGTTCTGTTTCCTGTTTTATGATTGTATTTTGTGCTAGGACAGAACAGGAAGAGTAGTTCAGTTCTACACATGTACTTGGTACTGGTGGTTGGTGATGCCACTTGACCACCTGGTGTGCATATTACACAGATAAATAGGACATTTAACACACTTTTGTTTTTCCATCTGCATCTAAACACAGAATAAAAAGTGAGAATGCAATGCCACTTTTGAGTTTTTGGTTCAGATCGTTATCATTTAAACGTAGCTTTAATTTCTGAAATGTGCATTTAAACAGGCTCATTGCAGCCAGTGATTTTGTTAAAATGTTCCAACTTTATTGTCACATTTGTAAGAATATTTTTGCGTTTTCTATTTTTATTTATTTATTTATTTATTTGATGTTTATTTAACAGGGACAATACATACAGCATTGCCACTAAAGGGAAAATGTGATGCATATAAGACATCTAGATTCAGCTAATTTGGAAAAATATTGTCTGGTTGGGTTTATTTGGATTATTCAAACAAAAATCTAAGTCATTTTTAATGTGAACAAAAAAACATTCAAGAAAAAGCAAAAACATATATAGTTATAATATTGATTTTCTTTCAGTAAACATCAAAATTACACCACTGTTACAATGTTGTTGGGTTTGAGGAGATTTTTCATGCTCTAAAGGGGTGGCCCAAAAGAAAAAG
>JAPTGZ010000007.1:24106475-24117177 GCA_029814645.1 Fowleria isostigma | reverse complement strand
AAATAAAAAAATGAAGAAAATGTATTCTTTAATTCTGTTGTTGGCCAAGTATGGGTTGTGTTCACCTTCACCTATCACAGCATTGGTTACATTTGAAAAAACAAAACCCATTCTAATGGTCGTCAAATCATGTTTTTAGTGAAATAACAGAGGTGTCAAAACTCATTATTAAGGATACTGGAGGATGGGTCGTCAAATGTTGTCTTTATGGGGGAAAGAGTTAAACTATAGATTAATCAAATTTCTACTCTATTGCATAACATTTAATTTCAAAAATAGTTTAAAAGTGTTATGGACTCCATTTATACATATATGAAGATTCCATGTACCACACTGATTACATTCCCACGCCATCCCACCAAGACTTCCTGCCACCCCAGGTAAATAGTCTAGATCCACCACTGAATAAACACATTTAGAACTCCAAAAAAAAGATGCTGTGTTGAAGGTTACTGTCAAATAAAATACTCACTGTCTATTTGAGTCCTCTTTGGAAAGTATTTATGAAATAAAAGCCAAATTTTAACTGTTCACCTGCAACAAAACAAACATATAAACCGTCTGTTTCTATGTGTCGTCCTTTTATCACATGTACTAGAGCAGAGTTCCGAAGCCAGTATTACTTTTTTTCTTTCCTTTTTAAATTTGAATTTACTTTTTAAATTGTTTTAAATGTAGTTTTTCTTTTTTTAATTTTCAAAAAATGTTACCATTTTTAAATTATAATAATAATAATAAATTTTCACTGTTTTTTTGCCGAAATTTGCCAAAGTACTGACAATTGTTACCACTGGAAAAAGAAACAACACACCAGAAAAACAAAATGTTCCATGGGTAGAACTAGTAACAAATACTGTATATGGGTTGTTCCTAGTAGACATCTAAAGGGTTAAAGGGTTAAAACACATGAAGTTGATATCTGCAGGTATTCCACTGTCTCCGTCCTGCATTAAATCCATAGTTTAAGGAACATTATTTTTTTCCCCCTTGTCTTGTACCCTGACAGTACCGAAGGTGCAGTTCCGTGACCCGTTGTACACCGGGGAGGAGAATGACGGTCAGATCACAGCCACGGTGTTCCGCAGCGGCGACATAAGGCACAAATCGACTGTTCGCTGTTACACTCGTCAGGGCTCGGCGCAGGTCGTCTCTGACTTTGACGAGCGACCCAACACGGATGCATCTATTATCACTTTCTTACCAGGTACCTCGAATAACACAAGTACATCACACGTTTGTTTTTTTTTTAATGTATTTATCATGTATCTTGAAAGTTTGCACTCCTTTAATTAAAGAAACAGCTCCTCCTGGAATTTTAATTTTCTTGTCACACCTTTTTTTTTTTTTTTTTGCCAAATCAACAGTTTCACAAAAGAACCTGCAAATTGCCTTCCTCACTCTCATCTTCATTTTTACAAAATACTTGCAAACAGGTTCCAAATGCTCAGATGTGACTGAATAGTTATAGCAATAAGATATTATAGGTTGTTATCCCAAACATCTAAAATAACCATCTACTGATTTAAACTGTTTAATACCTGTTGATCCACTAATCCTATCGATACATGTCAATAACTGGTGTAAAATGCAAATTGTCATCTTTTATCACATATGCTCCATTTGGACGTTTAAAGGCTATGTAGTTACCGTGGAAACACCGTCATCTTCTACAACATTGATTGACCAGTAAAATCAAGGGAGTTGGATCAATGACAGTGGTGGAGACACTTGGTTTATCTTCAGTTAATTAGAGATTTTACTGAGAAAAATCGCTTTTCCTGCATTTTTTTTCCGTTTTTGATATAATAACCCTCGACTTTACCCTGAGCTTATATAAACATCTACATCAAGGGTGTGTAACTCATGTTAGTTCAGCTCAATATGACCTGAAGTGGACTGGACCATTAAAATAATAACGTAATAATTTATAAATAATTTAAATTCAAACTTCTATGTTTCAGAGTGAAAAAGTAAAATTATATTATCAAAATGTTAACATCTCCAAGCTATCCTTTGGAAGGCTGAAAAACATGAACAACTATGAATAAAATTTAATTTATTTAGAAAAAAAGTGTAATTTTAACAATTCATGCCATTATTTTGCCTCAGCTTCTCATTTTCACATGTTTGTTACAATTTACAGGTCATAATGGATCTACAAATGGACAAAACATTCAATAGCTGGTAGATTATTGTTAAAATTGCACACAATTTTCTTAAGATGTTTCAGATTGTTCAAATTTGTTCAGGTTATTCCGATTTTTTGTCAAAGGATAGTCGGTAAATGTAAACATATTTGTGTAATTTAACTTCTTTTACACTAAAACAATGAGAAAAAAATTGCGTTTTTCATAATTTATAGCTAATGATGGTATTTTTCTGGTCTGACTCACTTTAGATCAAATTGACCTAAAATCATTTTAACATCTTTGCTAATATCTTAAGTGTAATTTTTGTATTTCACCAATTCATCCTACAGGCCAGATTGGATGCTGTGGCGGGCTGGTTATAAGTATATGAAATATTCGAAAATACCTGATACATACTGATAAAATACTAAATACAGAGGATACTGTTATAAATAAATCGTAATAAATCACTCAAGACAGGTTAAATATAGAGAAAATTTCATTTGAGAAGTGACATAAACGTAACACTGGGTCTTTATGGGTTAAGAGGAAAAAAAAAGAATTCTTTGTGAAATGTATTCTATTCCTTCTTGTTTTGCGAATAATGTGACATCTCACATCATTACCATTTCGTTGTACACTCCAGGCGAAGCAGAGAAGCCGTGTATTCTGTCACTGGTTGATGACACAGTGTATGAGGAAGGAGAGGAGCTTCGCTTAGTCTTGGGAAACCCGAAGAGCGACTCACAGTTTGGTGCGTCAGTAGGAGCTTTGAATGAGACCCTGGTGAAAATCAAGGACACGGCTGACAGTAAGTGGAATAAAAGGGGTAGGAAGTAGTGGGGAACTTAGAAAAATGCTGTGAGTGTTAAAGTAAAGATTAGCTCATAGTGTTTTTTAAATTGTTCTGGAGGAACTTATACCTGAAGCATAAATTCAAAGTATAGCTTAGAGTGTTGTGACTAGAACACATATTTATTTCCTTAATGAAATGATGTGTCATGATTTAATAATGTTTGTTTCCTTTACTGTGAACCTCAGAGCCTATTATTCGTTTTCTGGAAACCAAGTTCAGTGTAAGTGAACCCAAGGAAATGGGTGCTGTGGCAACCGTGAAGATCCCTGTCATAAGAGTGGGTGACACGTCCAAGGTGTCGTTGGTCCGAGTTCACACCAAAGACGGGTCAGCGATCTCAGGAGAAGATTATTACCCAGTGTCTCAAGGTAAATCTTGCACATGTCCTTTTGTTTCTGACAGGTTGGAGCAAGTTGAAGTTTAAGCCTGAGAGACCTGAACAGCGGCCAGTGGCCTTACCCATCCACTGATCAAACATGTTGAATAACTTTTGAACCACTAATCCTGTCGATACATTTTAATTATTCAGGTTAAAGGCAGTTTTTCTGCAGCGTCAGATTTGAAACTCAGAAATTCTACAGTAAATGTGAAAACGCTATGATGAGCTGCAGCAGTAGCAGTCATTCACCAATAAAACCCATGTAGTTTGACAGATGGCAGTGGTTGTAGACGATTGTTTTTATGTTCAGTTACTGATATGTTTTTCTGAAGAACCCCCTTTTTCCTCAGTTTTTCAGTCTTGACATAATAGCCTTTAAATGTACGCAAACAAAACCATGATCAGTAATTGAAGACCCTCGTGCTAAAAGCAATAAAGTAACAAAAAAGTCTGTTAAAAATATTTATAGGGTGAACTTAGCTAAACTAATGCAATATGTTTATATACTCAACAATAATGTGACTTCAATACTTTTACAGGGTTCCTGCAGGGTGTTAAAAAGTCTTCAAAGTCTTGAATTTACAAACATGCATGCATTTAATATCTTAAAAATATATAAAATTTGATATAAGTCATAATTAAATTTTGATTATGGTCATAAAATATGTTGCCATAAACTTATTGGCTATATTGTGTGTGTCTGGGAACACTGTAAAGAAAGTACTGTTAGTCTACTCAGTTCCACCGGTTCCAACTCGACAATTTATACTGAAATTAGGAACCAATTACCGCTAATTTTACAGCCCCCAGTGAGAAATGACTCAGAACAACAGAGAAAATAAATACATTTTCCTTTTATGAGTCACAAATTTTTGCCAGTATGGCTGTGAAATAGGCATTAAATTCTGTTTTGTCTTGAAAAGGCCTTAAAAAGTCTTAAATTGAACTTGTAGAAACCTGATTTAGCACCAGGGTCTTCAATTTAAATATGGTAAAATACCTGATTTTCACCGAAAAATGCAAAATACAGAGCAAGATATTATAATGAATATATAAAGCATACAAAAATAGTTCTAAGTCTGTAAGGGTTAACAACCACAGATCATTAATATGTACGATAATGGTCAAATAACCTTAATGAATGTAGATACAAATGATATAATGACACTATAATGAATAGTGGGAGTCCATACTGTGACTTCAGTCGAACTAGCTCAAGTTTAAAAAAAAAAAAGAGAAATATAGACATCGAGATAATTTGACAGCAAAGAGGTTGAGAGTATATAAATGTATTCAGTTATGACAGATCACAGCCTTATTATTTTGAGCATGATGACATCAAAGGGACCCATAACAGACAAGGATGAAAAGAAATAACAATCATAAGGGAAAAAGTGAGTTATTATATGAGGAAAAGTACAGAGCAGCCAGCTGTGCAGTTAACTGTTCACTCCCTTCACAATGTTATGTTCCTACAAACCCCAACACAAAGACTGATTGTCTGTAACTGGCAAAAGTACACAGACTTACCCCAACAGAAACTTATTCTTAACACAGCAGGGGGAACAACATTCCTCATTTTTGTCTTTATGGAAACCTGATGTTTTGAAAACAAAAAAATATATATATTAAAAATTAGACAGGGCACTGAAATGTGTGTCTCAGAAAGAAAAATTGAAATAGTTTACAACTGTCTTTTCCATGAGTTTAACCCTTTAACTACTTGCTCGACCATATGGTTTATCACATTTTGAGTCACTGTATTTTAATTAGTAAAGGACCTAATTTATCTGAACCTAATTAAGCCAAGAAAAACAAAAATCACAAAAGATATTTTGAGTGTTTTTGTTGAAAATATGAAAGTTATAAATACCTTTTTTGGCATATCATAGTGTAAGAGTCCTTTCTGAACATAATTATTATATTGATACCACTAATAATCTTAAATTAGATACATAGAAAAGAGTAGAAACATTAAGCTAATATGAAATAATGGATTATTTGTTATAAAATCAAAACCTCTGTTCATCTATTGCTGCAAATATTAACATTTAGTGGTACTACATTATGAATATGTTGAAAGAATTAACTTAGTAATTTTTAACACTTTCCAAGTTGATATTAGTAAGTATGGTTTAAAAAAATTAATTAGAAATTACTCACCCAAAGAAATAATAAATGCAAATAAAAAATGTTTTCATTAAGTTTTTCTTGGTGGGGTAGTTAAAGGGTTAATGTGTGGCGGCTGCAGTGATAAGGCACTGATGAGTGGATCTAGAAACACTACAAGGTGTACAGCACTGCTTGTACGTTTACTGCCCCACAGCTGAAACAATTTTCAATTATTTGTATTCGTACCTTGTAATTTAAGAAAATCTATTTATATATTTATTTGTTTGTCTTTCCAGTTAGTACCGTGTATTAAAAAAAACAACAACTTGTAATTGCTGCCAAAATGATGAGCTTTTACTGGAAAATTGCTCCAATTTGGACAAATGATTGCCGCATAAGACTACTGCTCTTAGCATTTAGAAGTAGCATAATGTGTAAACAGAATGCATGATGTAAATTATACACATTTTATTCATTCATTCATTCATATGCATTTTACATGCTTTTCGAAACATTTAGTTAGTTTTATTTTGAGCACATAAATTCATCGAATTACAGATAACAATACAACACAGAGAAACAAAGTTTTCAGCGCTCAAAAAAGAGTGGAAAGGAATATAACTTATTGACTCCACCCCCTTTTTACAGATTAAATATTAAATTAATTCAGCTTCCTTTGCTTTGCTAACACACTTTATTTATTTTTACATTTTTACAATAACACAAAACATCCATGCAAACCACCCACCATACACTTTTTAGATCAGCTCACACAATCAGATTTGCATAGTCAGACTGTGATATTTATATGCATATATAATATACTTAAATATTTGCTCCAAATACATTTTTTAATAAGTGTGATAATATCTCCTAATCATGACAGTCTTTGATAATTAATTTCAAATTGGCAATACACACTAATATCTTATTTGATGCAATTCTTCTATATTATAACTAGATATTCACTTATTTAGTTTAGTTTAGTTTATTTCGAGCTTATGCACTTCATATATTGTGGTAATTCACATACATGCACAATAATCAGTTACTGTTTATATACACCTCATACATGTGTACACAGACATACATAAAATGATTAACAAGAAAGAGGGAAAAAAAAAATCAAAATAAGAAAATAAGAAATAAAACAAAAGAGAGCATGCACAAGTCTGCACAAGATCCATACAAAATAATCTGCGAATAGAGTTATAGATCCAGAACTGTAAGTGAAGAATATGAATATGAGAACATACGAACAGTTAGACTTGTAGATCTTGAATATAAACTATACCAGGTGGATTATGCAGGAAGGTTAACGAAGTGAATGTACGTAGAAACTGTACATATAACATATGCACAAAGCACATGCACAGAGAAGTATCCATTGCAAGTGCACATAGATAAGAGATTATTCAGATAATGTTCTATATTTTGTTATTATACTGGATTTATACATCCTTTTAAATGCACAAACCATTGTTCTACAACATCCATCAGTGGTCTGATCCTCTACAGAACACCTTGGTTGTTGCGTGGTCTGCAGACATTACAAAAACTAATTAAATACATTTTGCCTGGTCTGGATCAGGGCTCCAGAAAGTTAAATGTATGGTAATGGACAAAAATAATAATTTTGCAGAGTCACTGATTGTTAATTTAATCTCAAACTTAATTTCTTCAATAGACCATCCAAGGGTCATGTACACTTTAATTGAATTTCAGTATTTTTCCTGCTTTGTCAGCGGTGTGAAATCCTCCTGTCTCTTCACTCACTTTCAAGCACATTGAACTTTTCTTTCGCTTAATCAAAGCATGAAATATTTATATGAATATATTCAGTCTTTTCAGATCATACCTGACTACCCACCGTTCAAACTGTGCAAATTTCCCAGCAGTTTTGAATCAGAGAGCGTTGAATTTCTCATTTTGTCCAATATTGTCTTTCTGCAGCACATTTCTCATGCAAAGCCATAGATCACCCATGGCAGTAGGCAAAGAAAAATCCCTGATGCTTTTTAGCTAAGTTTATAGACTTCTGGAGCAATAAATATATGAGCCTTGATATCCTTTTTTTTTTCTTTTTTTTTTTTTTTTTAAAATTTACACAATGCTAAATTCAGTTGAAAAGCTGAAAAACTAATTTCACCGTTTACATCATTAAGAATATTTCAAAAATTGCATCTATGCGTATTATGTAGTGCGCTCTAAAATTGCTTTTCCTGCTTTTTTTTTATCTAGACATCGAATTCAAACAGGGCGAGAAGAAGCATATGGTGGAGGTGGAGGTGTTGTACGACGGGGTCAGAGAGATGAGAGAAGCATTTACTCTCCATCTGAAGCCAGATGAAAACATGGTTGCTGAAACTCAGGTCAGAAATGTCTTCATGTTGAACATCACACAACCGTCACTCAAAATCAGAACTGACAGTTGTGGATTACAGCGGTATGAAAAAGTAAAGAAGGGGAGAAAGTTTTTTACCTTGTCTATTTTGACCCATATTTATCGAGGTCGGCTCCGCGGAGACCAGAGATCTCATTTACAGGGGTATCCTGGACCAGACAACAGAGGCACTTTACTGTAGTTGCAGCCAAAATAACAATGAAAACATTTTACAATAAATAATAGATCATCTGTGGGGGGAAAGAAACAAAGCAAGCAGAAGAAAAGATACAGTTTGAGATACATGAAAGAAAGAGATAAAGAGAAGTAAAGAACCAGGGGTTTTCTTTTGCTTTAAACACGTTCAGAATGGTTTGATTGATGTTAATTCACAGCGGTGGATGAGCTCGTGTTTGTCTTAAGCCTTTAGTCTTTTTGTCACACAGGTAACCAAAGTGATCGTTTACATCGAGGAGACCAACAGCATGGCTGATGTCACCTTCCCGTCTCTGCCGCATGTATTGTCACTACTTCACTATGACGACGTTGCTAGGACACCAGAAAACCTCCACCCACCAGCCGGATACCCCGTCATCTGTGTCACAGTAAGTCCATTGAGAAGAACATAAAGAGACATAACTGGCCAAGAAAAAGAGCAGAAAAAAGAAGCTCAGGGTCCTTCTTAAATGTGTGCACAATTTCCTTTCCTTCTCTTTTTTTTATTGGCATGTGTTAGTTAAACATATACAAATCACAAACTGAGTAGATGTACACAATAAATACCCCCACTCCCCTTACCCGACCCCCACCCAATGATCCCAGATTCTCAGAAAGGACAAGAGAATAGAAATACAGAAGAAAAAATTTTGTGATAAAGAAAGAACTGTAGAAATAACTACAATATTTAAATAAAGCGATAGTAATAAAAAAAATATATAATAGTAAAATAAATAAATAGAATTAAATAAAAAAGGGGGAAATTAAATAAATAAACACAGCATTGGTTTAAGTTACCAGTCTTCACCTAAATATGCAGAAATATACATATAAACAGTAATGTTGTCAAAATAACTCAGAAAAGCATTCAAACCTTGTGAAATGTGTCCTTATTTTCTCCCAGAGTGAATTTGATCTTTTCCCACTTCAGGTGAAACATAATGTCCCTGATCCATCTGACATGGGATGGGGGTCATCCAATTTAATAACATTTAGTGACGGGAAAGTAAGGTAGTAAAGGCTACAACACTGCACATGTTCAATGACCATTCACAGACCCTACCCACTAAATAAAGCTATCAAAGGATGTGGATCAATAACCACACCACTTTTCTATTCAATATTCAATTTTCTATTCATTTCTTTACCATTTTTTTTTCCATCTCACAGTTGTGCTCACCTGAGTTTTTTTTAGCCAAGCTAATGGCGTCCGTGTGATGCCTGCCACACACCGCCTGCATTAACAGTGTGTGACAGCTGTCTTGCTGTACTATTGCATCTGGCTTGCGTGTGTGAGTGTGTGTCCTTAACACCAGTGCTGCTTCAAAATGTACGGCCAGACACCTACTTTTACTTTCACACTGATGATGAATATGACTATGTTTTAATTTTATCAACTGAATTAATATTAAAGGAGTGATATTTTGCTTTTTAAAATGGAATTAGGCGTTTTAAAACGTTGACCTGTGGTCTACATAAATGCTATGCTTGGGTCCGAATTCTTCATTAATTCAACTCCACAGGTCTATCTTTATTTATGTATTTATTTTATTTTTATTATAAAGACACAAAAACAGGGGGAAAATTTTTTTAAAAACAACAAAATAAGCATTCGAAAAGGAGTGGGATGAAGTAAAACAGATATTCTCGCCCCTTTACCTCATCTTTATTACTGAGCAAAAAGTCCCGTCGGTTCCTCCAAGTAATTTAACAAATCGTACACATGTCAAAATAAATTCCAAACAACCCTGCACAAAACATAAAATATTATGCCTATCAAAAATAAATTATCCATTTCATAACAGTGTTTGGCATATCAAAATAAACTCCATCCATTTCATAGCCGTCTTTCACATACAGATAGACTTCACATCAAACATAAGTAGGCAAAAGAAATTCCAGATCCGAAAGGACACTCCAATATATAGAAATAAATTAACCAAAAAAGAAAACAAATATCACACAAATGTGCAGAAATTTTTCTGTGACTCCACATGACCTGAACAATCAGCCAATGGATACAGTCCATCAAATTAAACAAAGAACAGGTCAGTCACTACATTACAAAAAAGAACGAATGTTTACATACCATCAGTAACCATTACTGTTGTTCACTGTCATTATATCTTTGAAAAATAAGGTTTTTGTACTAAATTTTCAGATGTTTTCACACTGGTTAATATTTAGTTCCATTCTATTCCACAAAAACCACAACATGAAATGCACATCGTATTAAGTCCCTGTTTCTGACACCAGCAAGGTTGTTTTGAGCGCTGGCCCTTTAAATGCAAATGAGCCACTTCACACCCCATCCCCTCCAGGTTGTTGAGCGTGCTGTTCTGACTTGTGTTTGTTAATGCAACCAACAACTGAACATTTTAGGTAATTGACTCAAAGTCTGGTCATATTTTCAGTATGGACTACAACCGCTGCAGACCAGATGTCATACTCAGAGAAATGTTCATGGGAAATCTTAACCTCATATATGCAAATGTCGTAATGTAACTAGTTATACACATAACAACTCACATTAACCCATAAAGACCCAGTGCTACTTTTGTGTCAGTTCCCAAATGAAAATGTTCTCTGTATTTAACTTTTTTTAACCATAAAGACCCAAACATCCA